>JAPDSC010075491.1:0-114441 GCA_026290005.1 Latrodectus geometricus | reverse complement strand
TTTGGACCTTGCGCCATAAAACCCAACCCAACAACAACAACAACAACCTCTCCTGCTTTTTCTTCTTTTTCTCCCTCATTGTGGTTGCCTCATTTGAGGTTGAGGGCTCCCCTTGAGCACTGGTGCAGCTGGTCTGCATCCCCTTGTTGGACTCGGTGGTGGGTGGTGCGGTCAAGTCCCGAAATTTTATAATTTTTAATGGATTCAACAAACTTTTCTTATCTCCCACGGGAGCATCTTATGAATAAAATATCGGCAAAATTTTATGTCGTTAAAAGAAAAGAGAACACTTTTTCAAGTGTTTCTCCTTTTCTTATTTCAAAAGGTATATCGGCAGCAGTAGGAGAGGTTAAAAATATTCAGAAAATGCGCTCTGGTGATCTTCTGGTGGAGGTTGCATCAGACACTCAAGCAGCCACAATTTCAAATATGAAATATTTAGCTAATTTAGAAGTGACTGTTCTACCTCATGTTAATCTTAATTTCACACGTGGCGTCATCTCAGCCAGGGATTTGTTGAACACGCCGACGGCGGAGATTTTGGAAAATATGCAAGACCAAAAGGTCTGTGGAGTTAAACGCATTCAAGTCAGAAGAGATGGTGTGTATATAGACACAAAACATCTCATTCTGACATTTGCGACTCCAGACCTTCCAAAATATGTCAAAGCAGCATATTTGAATCTACCCGTCAGGCCGTACATTCCAAACCCACTGAGATGTTTTCAGTGCCAGCGTTTCGGACACTCGAAGAACGCTTGCAGGGGCAAACTCACCTGCGCAAGATGCGCGGTGGTTGGCCATGATAGTTTAAACTGCAATGCGAAGGAGAGGTGTGTCAACTGTCAGGGTGATCACCCCTCCTATTCTCGAAGTTGTCCACACTGGATACTTGAAAAAGAAATAGCCACGGTTAAGATTAACCAAAAGATCTCATATCCTGAGGCTAGAAGAATAGTCACTTCACGAACTCCACAAGCTGGAGTTAGTTATGCAACCGCCGCCAGGAAAGTATGTAAATCCAGTAGCACCCAAACAGATTTTGAAATAACCTCTCCATTATTGCCCCAGAACCCGTTTAATAAAACGAAAACCTCCACATTGAACATAATAAAAAGAAAAGCTCCAACAGCAAAATCGAAAGCAATGAAGGCTCACAAACTAAAATCATCTAAGGAGGGTCTTTGTAAGCCCTCCTTATCCACCCGAAAAGCCTTGTCCCTGGAAGCTGACGCGGTATCTCTTCATCCCTCGGACGATGATATATCGTTCGAGGAAATGTCAGATGATATGCCTTCCAGCTCCGGGAGAGGAGCTTTTCAAATTAAATATTAACTTCCTTTGTTTCATGGAACTGCCATGGTTTGCGTTCCCATCTTGATGACATCAAGTCTTTAATGTCAGACTATAACCCCGCAGTCGTAGCTCTTCAGGAAACTTTCCTGAAGTCTACAAACAACATTACTCTGCGTGGGTTTAAATGCTTTAGGAAAGACTGTGGTGACGATGGTGCAGTGTCTGGAGGTGTTTGTATATTAACATCCAATAATTTTCCCAGCACTGTCCATCCAATCAATACAACTCTACAGGCTGTAGCTGTTAGAATACATACAATCTGCTTAATTACAGTCTGTAGTCTGTATTTGCCACCACATGATGTCATCCGCCAAGAAGAACTTGATAAATTAGTTGATCAGCTGCCTACACCGTTTCTCTTAGTAGGTGACTTTAACGGACATAATCCTCTGTGGGGAAGTGTTGATACTAATTCTCGCGGTCGTCAGATAGAGCAATTTATTTCTGATAATTGCCTCTGTCTGATTAATACCGACGAGAAAACATATTTCCACACACCCACAAGAACATTTCATTCTCTCGATCTGGCCATTTGTTCTCCTTCACTTCTGCCATTGTTGAATTTAACAGTAGGAAAGGATCTGCACAATAGCGATCATTTTCCTCTTGTCATCTCCCAGACTGGAGGTAGTAGTGTGCAACAACGTGTACCTACTTACGTGTACAGTCGGGCAGATTGGACAGTATTCACACAATTGGCAGTCGTTGATGAAGAAATGGTAATGATCGATGATATTGATGTAGCCGTTCATAAAGTCACTGAAACAATTATAAGTGCAGCTGATACAGCAATACCCAAAAGTTCTTCTACTTTAAAAAGGCGTTGCAAACCGTGGTGGAACGTTGAATGCAGAGAAACTTACAAAAAACAAAGGAAGTTATGGGGGCTATTTCGGAGGTACCCCACAACGGAGAATCTTATTGCCTTTAAGAGAGCAAAAGCATTAGCTCGCAGAGCTCGTCGTCGAAGTCAGAGGGAATCTTGGTCTCGTTATCTTTCTTCAATAACATCTTCCACATCCAGTAAGCAGTTATGGAGAAGAGTGTATAGCAGCTCTGGTTTTTAAAACAGGAATAGAGAATTCCCTATAAATACCATTGGCTGCTTTCACTCTTCTCCTAAGGACATCGCTAATGTCCTTGGTGAAACCTTTTGTAGTGTCTCAAGTACTGACTCTTACAATCCTTCGTTTTTAAGGATTAAGAGTCATGCTGAAAAAACACCAATTCGTTTCAACCATGGGCAAGCTTTACCTTATAACAGCGAATTTCGGATGTTGGAACTGGAGAAAGCATTGAAACAGGCCAATAATACCTGTCCAGGTCCAGATGGAATCAGCTATTACATGCTTCAACATTTGGGTCCAGAATCCTTATCGAACTTATTGCAACTGTTCAATAGGATCTGGACTCAAAATGAATTTCCATCTTTATGGAGTAAAGCTATAGTGATTCCGATTCTCAAGCCTGGTAAGGATCCTTCTGAACCTTCACATTATCGACCAATAGCTCTGACCAGCTGCTTATGTAAGACTCTCGAACGTATGGTCAACGCCCGTCTCGTATATGTCTTAGAAACAAATAAATATATTCCTATGTATCAGAGTGGTTTCCGTAAAGGAAGATCCACTCTAGATAATATAACATATTTGGAGACCCAGATTCGCAACGCATTTGTGCGAAGAAACCATCTGGTCTCCATTTTCTTTGACATCGAGAAGGCATACGACCGTACATGGCGATACGGAATTCTCCGTACATTATATGATTTTGGATTCAGGGGTAATTTGCCGATATTCCTTCAAAATTTTTTACGCTCCCGTGTTTTTAAAGTTCGTATTGGTTCCTATACATCCAATACTTTTATACAATCTGAGGGTGTTCCTCAGGGATCTATTTTAAGTGTAACCCTTTTTAGCCTGTACATAAGTAACATTTTATGTCACCTTCCATTATCAGTTCATGGAACATTGTTCGTTGATGACCTGCAAATATCATGTCAGGGGTCAAATATGCGATTAATTGAGAGACAATTACAAACTGCTGTAAATAAATTAGCTGCATGGTGTGCTGAAAATGGCCATACTTTATCTCCTGGCAAGAGTAGTTGTGTCCACTTCTGCAGGAAGACAAGCCAGCATAATGATCCAATAATTTACATCAACAATACGCCAATACCTGTGGTCAATGAGGTTAAATTCCTGGGAGTGATTTTCGACAGAAAATTGACCTTTCTTCCGCATATTTTACATTTGCGGAAGAAGTGTGAGCGATCGCTTAATATCCTCAAGGTGTTATCAAATACATCTTGGGGTGCAGATCGCTCGTCACTCCTTCGGGTTTATCAATCTCTGATATTATCCCGCATTGACTACGGATGTGTTGTGTATGGATCTGCTAGGTCTTCTGTCTTACGCAGATTGGATACTGTCCACCACTCTGCCTTGAGAATATGTTCTGGCGCATTTCGCACATCACCCGTCCAGAGTCTATATGTAATATGTCATCAATTACCACTAGACCTGCGACAAATGCAGCTGTCTCTCAATTATTATGCTAAAGTTATGTCGACCCCTCATCATCCATTACACTCCATGGTTCCAAATGCCTATATTAAAAGACTGTATGATGCTCGCCCAATGAGCATCCCACCTTTTCTCACACGCATAAAGTCATATTTGTCTTTGTCTGATCTATGTGATTTGCGGATTGAATCAATAAATCACTTTGCTCATCCGCCTTGGTATCACCCGACATTTGATTTTAATTATTCCTTTGCTCAATACGGAAAATCTGACACAGCACCTATTGTCTTTCAACAGCTATTTTCTTCTCATCGCTGTCAGTATGAGTCATACAAACCTGTATTCACAGATGGATCTAAATCTGCAGGACATGTGGGCTGTGGCATTTTTATCAATAATACATGTTTTAGTTACAGCCTACATCCGTCCTGCTCCATCTTTACTGCTGAAGCAACAGCTATTTACTACGCTCTTCAGCAGGTGAATACAGATGACTATCGACAATTTTGTATATATACTGACAGCATGAGTGTTTTGGAAGCATTGAAAGGCAATAGTTTTAATTGTCATCCTGTTGTGTCAAGAATTTTCAGAGTATTGGAATCCCTTGCTGGCAAGGGTTACAAAATTTTATTTTGTTGGGTACCAAGTCACGTAGGTCTTGATGGAAATGAGAGAGCGGATGCAGCTGCAAAAGCTGCTTCAGGTCAAATTTTACCATCAGTTCCGCTCTCTGATGTGAGAAAGGGTGTCAAAACATTTATATATTCCCTATGGCAGGAATCATGGAATTTGCAGGTTATCAACAAATTACATTCCATCTTCTCATCCGTCACTTCATTGTCTGTTTTACCGCTACGAAGAGCAGATGTTATTTTAACTCGCCTTCGTATCGGACACACACGTTTCACACACAGACATTTGTTTTTAAATGAATTAAATCCTTGGTGTGAAACGTGTGATGTACCATATACTGTTACTCATATTTTAATTTCATGTCCTGTTTTTAACTCTTACCGTTTTAAATTCTTTTTCACTGACCTTTTAACCATGCATGATTTAGTGGGGGAGTTACCCCACCGAAACCTCTTTTCCTTTTTAAGGGAAATTGGTTTCCTTCATTTTATTTAAATTTTATGAATTTTATATACTTATACTGATTTCGATTTTAAAGTTAATATATACAATTATTTTTGTGTTTTAAATTTTTAATGTTGAGTTTGGGTTTTGCCTAAAATCTATGAATAATCTTTAAAGCTTAATTTTTGGCGCAGCTTGTCCTCTTTGGACCTTGCGCCATAAAACCCAACCCAACAACAACAACAACAACTAACGAGTTGCCTTTGTAAGACTCTCGAACGTATGGTTAACGCCCGTCTCGTGCATGTCTTAGAAGAAAACAAATGTATACATGTCAATCAGAGTGGATTCCGTAAAGGAAGATCCACTCTTGATAACATTACATATTTGGAAACCCAAATCCGCAACGCTTTTGTGCGGAGAAACCATCTGGTTTCCATCTTCTTCGACATCGAGAAGGCATATGACCGTACGTGGCGATATGGTATTCTCCGTTCTTTATATGATTTTGGCTTTAGGGGTAATCTGCCGATATTCCTAAAAAATTTCTTACGCTCCCGTGTTTTTAAAGTACGTATTGGTCACCTTTTGTCCAATACTTTTATTCAAGCCGAGGGTGTACCCCAAGGCTCTATTTTAAGTGTCACCGTTTTTAACTTGTTCATAAGCACTATTCTTCATCAAATTTCATCTCCAGTTTATGGTACACTTTATGTTGATGACCTGCAAATATCTTGTCAGGGGTCAAATATGAGATTAATTGAGAGACAACTACAAACAACTGTTAATAAACTAGCTGCATGGTGTGCAGAGAATGGCCATACACTGTCTCCTAGCAAGAGTAAATGTGTCCATTTCTGCAAAAAGACTAGCCTACACCAAGATCCAATAATATATATTAATAACACACCTATCCCCGTGGTCAATGAGATAAAATATCTCGGAGTAACATTTGATCGAAAGCTGACGTTTCTTCCGCATATTTTATATTTGCGGAAGAGGTGCGAGCGATCGCTTAATATCCTCAAGGTGCTTTCAAATACATCTTGGGGTGCTGATCGCTTGTCACTTCTTCGAGTCTACCAATCTTTAATTTTATCTCGCATTGACTACGGCTGTGTCGTGTATGGATCAGCTAGGTCTTCTGTTTTACGCAGACTGGATACAGTTCATCACTCTGCTTTGAGAATATGCTCGGGCGCATTCCGCACATCACCCGTCCAGAGTCTATATGCCATTTGCCAACATCTGCCTTTAGACCTGAGACGAATGCAGCAGTCTCTCAATTATTACGCTAAAATTATTTCTGACCCTGATCATCCATTACATCTATTTGCTACAACTCCCACTGTGAAGAGATTATATGATGCCCGACCATTTAATATCCCACCCTTCCTCACTCGTACAGAATCATATCTATTTTTGTCAGACCTATGTGATGTCCGTTTCCTTAAAACGGACATACTATCACATCCCCCTTGGTATGATCCACAGATAAATTTTGTTAATTCATTTGCTTGTTTTAGAAAATCAGACACAAATAACACGATTTTCCAACAGCTTTATATGTCACATCGCTGTCAGTACTCTTTGTATACGCCAATATTCACGGATGGATCAAAAACAGCAGGTCATGTCGGCTGTGGTGTTTTCATTAATAATATATCTTATAGTTACAGCCTTCATGTATCCTGCTCCATCTTTACGGCTGAAGTAACCGCAATTTATAAGGCACTTCAGCTCGTGAATATTGTAAATTCAAAAAAATTTTGCGTATATACTGACAGCTTAAGTGTCTTAAAAGCGTTGGGGAATTTAAATATATATTGTCATCCTATTGTGTCTAAGATTTTCCAAGCATTGGATTCCCTTGCTGGCAAGGGCTATGAAATAATCTTCTGTTGGATCCCAAGTCACGTAGGTCTTGAGGGAAATGACAAGGCTGACGCAGCTGCTAAAGCTGGGTCACCTAGAGTTCTATCATCTATCCCTCTTTTAGATGTGAGAAAGGGTGTTAAAAAGTTTGTTAGTACTCTCTTCCAGGAATTTTGGAGCATGCAGGTCACCAACAAATTGTGTACAATTTTTCCATCTCTCACCACATTTTCAGTTTTACCTTTGCGAAGTGCGGATGTTCGTTTGACTCGCCTTCGTATAGGACACACACGTTTCACACATAGACATTTGTTTTTAAGTGAATTAAATCCTTGGTGTGAAACGTGTGATGAACCATATACAGTTGCTCATATTTTAATTTCATGCACAGATTTTAACAAAGAACGTTTACATTTTTTTAAAACCGATTTTATTACATTATTTGATTTGTTGGGGGAACCACCCCACAGAAACCTATTTGCCTTTTTAAGGGCAATAGGTTTTCTAAATTTTATTTAATTTGTTATACATTTTTATTATATACTCATTTAATTTTTTTGTTTTAAAATTTTATATTATATTTGATTTTAATGGACTTATATACAAAAATTTTTGTATTTTAAAATATTTTAAAGTTGTTTGGGTTTAAAAAATGTGCAAAATAAAAATTTTAATTTTGGCGCAGCATGTTCAATTTTGGACCTTGCGCCACAAAACCCAACCCAACAACAACAACAACCACCCCACAGAAATCTTTTTGCCTTCTTAAAGGCGATTGGATTTCTTCCATTTATTTAAATATGTATATTATCAATTTTATCAATTTTATTTTTACTTTTATCTTCAATTATACACATTTACATTTTAATATAATTATATACACTTATTTTTGTTTTTTAACTTTTTAACGTTGAGTTTGGGTTTGCTTAAAAAGATTTTCTATAAAATTTAATGTTTGGCGCAGCTTGTCCTTTTTTGGACCTTGCGCCACAAAACCCAACCCAACAACAACAACATCCATCAGGTCCTAGGCTGGTGCCATTAGCCTATCATAGGCTATCTTCAAATCTGATAATCTAATAGCGCAATTGTCGATTAGATTATGTCAGTAAATAAAACGCAGAGATGTCCAATAATATTTTTGAGTCCTTAAAAAATGGGTCTAAAAATTCAGAGTTGGACAAGCCAGCTAATGTTTCTCAAAGAGGACATTAGAAATATCTAACTCTGAGAGATGTACAGCAGCTTCAGCTTTAAAACAGGAATTTAATAATTTTGATATATACCATTGGCTGCTTTCACTTTATTCTCCAAAACAGTTTTCTGGATGTCGATGAGGTATTTAAAGACACATAACGAATCCAAGATTCTCTTAGACTCTGACGTCTTACCTTCTAGCTAAAGCTTTGGCTTTCTTAAAAGCAATTGGATTCTCTATAGTTGCTTAGATTATTCTTTGAGAGAATCTATATATCTAAAATATCTTAATACTTTCAAACTTATTTTCCCTAAAACGAAGTGGAAACTTGTGAAATTGACTGCTACACTTAATTATTTATGTTATTCACTCGTATTTGGATACAATTGCATTAAAATAAGTAAAAAGGAAATTTTAATGAATTTTAATCAAAATTTGCGTGTATTTCTTAAAGTTCAAAAAATAAACTACGTTTTTCCAATTTTTTTATTTACTTCTGGAAAGTAGGCGTTGCTAGAAACTTACACCCCACACGCCACGAGTTTAACGTGCTTGATGTAAATTTCCAAATTTCTGCATCATTGATATATAATTAAAATACTAATATAGTATTAAAAAGTTATTATATCCATGATTCTCTGATTCATTCATTTTAAAGTTCTCCTGTGTGTGTCCACAAGTTCAATTTTTCTTTTATTATATAGTGTTTTACATACAGATAATGTCAAATTTTCAGACATGTATTATATTTACTCAATATGCATGTAAATGCATTGATTTAAGTAAAATTAACCAATGCAAACACACCAAAATTATAGCTAACTTTAAAAATATTTCCTATTTAGGTTAGAGAATTAGGACATCTGTTAAAAAAATTTAAACAACAACTTATGTATGCTTTATAAACTTTAATTAAATTTTTGGAAAACGAATATGTTTCATAATAATAAAAAGTCTTTAAATTTTCATGATATATATATTTTTAAGAAACTTGTTTCTAAAGCTCGTTAGAAGAAGCTTGTCTTAAGCTTTAAAATTAATATAACAATGGATAAGATTATGAAATTATTATATTAATGTAGTTTTTTTGTCATTTTTTATTTATTAATTAAATATCTGTTTTTTTTTTTTTAGATTTATATTTCATCCGTAACTTTAGTATAAATTCAATGTTTAATTTAAAAAAAAAAAACCGTTTTTAAGGCTAAAATTAAAATATTCAAAATATTACATAAGTCCCAAAATTTACTTTTAATTTATATTTTTATTTTTCTACAACTTACTTTGTGATTTTAAATACGCATTAAAAAACTGGAAACATTGTTTCAAAGGGAATTAACAAATATTTTCTATTCTCGATTGAGCGTTAAAATGGAGAATAATTTATTAAAATGAAATGTAATAGTAAAACGTAATAGTCTTGTGGATTTATAAATAAAGTTAATTTAATGTTATAGTCAATGTTATTTTTTATATCACCCTTTCAATATTATTTCTTTCTCTTTGCTTTTCACATAATTTACTGCTTAAAAAAATAGTAAAATAGTTTTACTGTTTTTTTTTTTTTTTTTTTTTTTTTTAAAGTTTAATAAATACTTAAAAATTAATTACTTAAAAATCTATATTTCATTATATTTTTATTAGTAAATAAAAGTGCGTAAATATAAATTAAAGAGAGAGAAGTAAATATGAAAATAATTTCATATCTTTTGACATTGCTATTTGTACTAAAAATTTGTAAGCATTTACATTTGGATATTTATTTAAATTTCCTTTTAAATATTTAATTCTAATTCTAAATTTAAGAAAAATTTCCTTATTTTGAATCGGCTTAAAAACATATCTTCTTAAAATTACCCATCTTACAAATTTTTCTATGTACCATGAGGTTTTCAGAGGGTTTTTTAATTCCCATGCCATTTTTTTCAGTGATCTGTGATTAATCAATCACTTACAGGAAATGATCAAGCATATCGAATCTCCCTTTTGGAGTTTGAGAGATTTAAAATATACCAAAGCTTAGAATGTTATTGCGCTTAGAAATTTTGGATTGGTGAAATTAAGAAATATTTTTATCGTGTTTGTGAACACTAATTTTGTATATTTGTACCGAAAATTATCTTATATAGTAAAATAAGTATGGGAAAGTACTTATACCCCCTTAAAATTTAAAATCTTTATTATAACTGATGATTATGATATAGAAATTATAAATTGGGGAAAGACGATTGGATTAATGAAAATTTGAGTCAGATGAACAAAATAATATAGTTAACAAAAAATATATCGTTATTTAGAAGAATCAAAAGAGAACAATGATTAGCCAAAAACTAAATTTGAAATATGGATATTGTCAAAAACAGAATCTAGAAAAGTTCTATTATAAAAAATGATCATTCGAGTATTTATACTTATATATTCAAATTCAAATGAAACAATGATTTGTCAGTAAAATATATAAGATAAAATGGATTCATTAATGAAACAGAAATAAAATTAAAATAAGCTGTACTGATAATTTCAAAAGGCATGCATACTACTGTATTGCAGATGCAAATCAAGCTTCTTCTAATTAAACATTTCTTCTTTGGAAATTTCAATATGAATCAATTTATTGTATTGACTGTATATAAAAATAATCAAGTGAATGTATGAGGTCTTCAATATAAATATTCAATTAATTGTTTATTCAATTAAATTAAATTTTTTGTTTAATTTTTCTGTATCGAAATGAGAGGTCCTCGCTTGTCAGTGTGTATACAAAGTCTTCGTTTGCCAGTATGTATGGGAGGTCCTCGATTGTCTGTGTGTATATGATGTCCTCGATTTCAGGTATGTATATGATGTATTTTGAGGTAAGAAATATTAATGTCTTAAATAAAGTAAATTAAAATTTTAATTTTTATAATTCAGTGGGCTGATAAGTATATAGTAAAGTTCTTTTATAAGATTTTATATTAAGAGTTTAACGCATTGATATTATGTATTGAAAATTTCAATTTCTGACCAAGCCTTTTACTAAATTTTTAATTAACATTAATTTTAATTTCTTAAATAATTTATATATAAGAAATGAAATAAATATTAATGAAGGAACAGGAAAATATAAATATATTTACATTTTATTTTTAAAGATGTAAATAAAACGAAGCTTAACATAGTGATTAAATTAGAATGCAAATTAAAAAAATGTACAATTAATTAAATAAAATTAAAATTACACTCCATATTATATCATTAATTTTTTTTTTCAAAGGAAGAAAATTTTTTAAATAAGAAAACTTTTCAATAAAAATATAAGTACTGAAATTTTTTTTATAATATATTATATAATAATTTTTATATTTAATTAAATTAAATTTGTATTAAATTAAAAAGTACATTAAATTTCAGAATCTCCTAAAGAAGCTTCTATTATTATCAACGAATTTGCAATTCTACAAAAAGTAACCTCAAATTTGATGTAATTAAGTTTACTTAAATTTTTAATTTACTTAATTAGAATATAATTAATTATTTAGAAATATAAAGAAAAACAATTTTACATACCTAATAATACACCAAAGAACTAAATATATGAGCCTTTATAAAGTTATCAGTATAAACGATACTATTATAAATCTGACATACACAATGTGTATTTTATCACCTAACCGAGGACATACACAAAGCTAGGATTTTTCCGAACTACCGAGGATCTCTTATTTTACATGATACACACTTTTAACACAGTACACAAAAATCTAATATAAAAGGTGTAAACCGAGAACATCATTAAATTTCAATAAAAAATGACAATTAAAAACTAAAATGTATAATTTAAATGTAAAATAAGAAAAATCAAATCAAAAGCATTCTTAAATTTCAATGAAATTTAAAATTCAAGTTTTAATTATGTTATTTCCGCACAAAAAAGGCAAATTCAAACCGAGGACGTCCTCGGTTGCACTGGGGTCCTCGGTTAGAAGGTGTGTATCCACTGTTTTGTCCTCGGTTTCCACCTCTTGCCAACACACACACACACACACACACACACACACACATATATATATATATATATATATATATATATAACACCTACCATTTTACTATTTTTAATTTTTCTTATTTGAGGTTATATATTGACAAAATTAAAAGAATTTTGAGATATCTTCATAGCAATAAGGTAGATTTTTTTATGATTTTAATACATTATAGGATGGTATTCATTTGAATGGCTTCTGAAATAAATTATTTATTATTCAGTGGTTTTATTTAGTGATACTACTTAGAAAGAAGTGTTTCTGAATCTATACAATTAAGTGCTAGGATATAATTTAATAAAATTCAGAAAAACGAAATTGATTCATTTGATAGTTTATGACATTAAACACTTTTAATACCATTATATAAGAAACATGATTTTAAATTGTTTTTTATTTGCCCTGAAATTTAAGATGTCTTTCTATTATTTTAAGAAGTCTTTCTTCCCCTAAAATGAAGTTTAAAACCTTCAAAGTGATAAATAGGAGGAAATTGCTCTTTTGAAATGCAGCATCAAGAATGTGTTGAAAAAACAGTATAGTTACAAACTCGAGAAAGTCACTGATATTAAATGCTACAGAGATAACTCAACACATAAGACATTTTCCCAAGGAAACATTAACATATTCTATAAGATAACATGTATCAGTAACTTGTGTATTGGCATACATAGGTCATTGTAATTTCAAAGTACAAATTAACAATAGAAATAACATGTTGAAACATGTAAATGTGAGTTTTATGCCAAGTTGATGGCTTGTCATAAAAATCCTGTTCAAATGATCAATGACCAGTGCTTTAATCTTATATTGACAGTTGATATGAAATATCCTGAAAAATGCTTCATTCATTTAGGACAAAATATTTTGTCATCCTATCCTTGATTTTCAATTCATTCAGTTCTCTTTGAATATCTTTTATACTCAACTTATTAAACTGTTACAAAATAATAAATAACATCTTAAAGTAGGAAGTTTCTGTCATTACATGGGCATAACAGTATCTGCTGATGAACCATTTGTATCTGGAAGTAACTATGGCTCTTCTTGAAAATCTGGTACTACTTTCTAGTTATACAACCAAGCAGGCACCTCAGTCGTCAGCACTTTGGTCTTTAGTACAACAGTTTGTGGATTCAAATTTCACTTTGGCCATGGATACTTGAAGCAGGTTAAAAAACTGTAAGAACTAACAAATTTGTCCCTACGCGCAAAAAGTATAACTAACTCTATTTAACTGTATAAATAGAGTTAGTTGGTTGTCTATAAATATAAGACAACCAACAAACTCTATTTATACAGTTAAATGAATTCAGAATACAGATCAATCCAAGAATGCATGGTGACTTTAAAATATATAATAACATATGAATTTAACATTCATAAAATTGTAATTTGCTTTTGCTGAAATTTCAAATTAATTGAACAATTACACATTTAGGAACACAATTTTTATAAATACGTACTTGCATTTGAATGAAAATATTTATCAGAAAATTTATAACATTTTCACAAAATTATTTAAAGATAAAACAATAAATTTCATCTTTTAGAAAACAAATATTTATGTATCTAATAACAAAATTTAAATTTTATACTGAAACAGTCATGTTAAATATGAAGATATTTATAAGTGACAGAGATTGAACTTCAGAAAAGAAAATCAAAACACTTAAAAATATAAATAACAAAATATTAATATATAATAAAACTAATAAAATATTAATAATTTAATAAATAATCACGTTTTATATTTAAATGACATTTATTCGTAAAAATATATCTATTTTTTTTTTTGCAAATTTAATGCCAAAATTAAATTTTCAATTTTAGCATTAAATTTGAAAGAAAAAAAAACACTAAACAAGTCAGAACAAAATATATATGCAATTGACATTTTCTAATATTAAAAAATGTGTAACAAAATAAAAAAAATAAAAATGAGCAATTTTTTAAAAATAATCAACAATTTGTCATTGAAAAATTTACAACTTTTATTGAAGCTAATAAATTAATAACAGATGTTACTATGTACAAGGTATTTTGAAAAGAAACATGTCTTTGAAAAATATTTGGTCTCGTAATTCACAGAACTTTTGGAAATATTTTTCACACATGGCCATGATTATTCCATTTTGTTTCTTTCAAATTTTGCTGTCATTATTTCCTTAAACAAACAAACAAAAAAAAAACATGGAATAATTTGTAATGTTATCTATTAAATAATCAAATATGATTTGAGAAATGAAAAAATAAAAATAGTTACCTCGTCAGAATCTAATAAGCTTGGGAGAGCCCTAGAAAGCAAAAATCAGTGAAGATTTATTCAAATATATATATACATACATGGTTAGGTTAGATAGATAGATAGAATTAAAAATTTGTAACATTTGAAGTCAATCAAAATGTGAAACCATTTATAATAGGCAAAAACAAACAATTATAATTTTATTTTTAATGGGTGAAATAACAGAAACAAGTTTTCTTATAAACAGAAAAATAACTTTTAATAAATAAAAATATATTTAAGAATCTTTTCTTAACTAAGTGAAAAACAAAACTTATAGTAACATTTCCTTATTTTGTTTGAAAATTTTAATTCTTTGATGAATGTCCCTCTGATTTCAATAATAATTTTAAAAATAAGATATTCAAGGAAATTAGATAAATTCCAAATGCAAATTCAATATTTATTTTTAGCATAATATCGAAATTATGGAGTTTAAAGTAATTAATATATACATACATGTTTAAAGTGTAAGGACACAATACTTCAATAACACAGAATGTACACAAAACAGAATTTATTGCGAGTTATGTTAAGCATTATTTATCTTTGATTTGGGCTGATAAGTTTTTTTTTTAATAATGTCATATTTAGAAAATACACATGAATTTTAGATCAACTCCTAAGATATAACTTCAGCCTTCTATCCCTTCAGAGGGTTAGTAAAATTGGTACCAAACATGCTTGGAAATTAAAACTAGGGGTTTTGCATTAGGCTGAGCACCTAATAGGAACATACACTTCGCACCCCAGAGCCCTTGCTCAAGGAAACAGATATTGGCACTATAGGCCTTATTTTATGTGAAAATGTTTCATAACTTGTTCCTAATGACAAGTTATGAAACGTTTTTGACAAAAAAGAAAGGCATGGAAGCCTGCCCTTGAAGGCCACTGGTTGGTTGGTTGGGTTTTGTGGCGCAAGGTCCAAAAAGGACAAGCTGCGCCTTGAAGGCCACTGAGTTTAGTTTATTTGTAGTTCAACACATTTTGCACATGAAAGATAATCTACAATTTAAAGGGGATTTTAAGTCACAACAAATACCCATTTCTGAGGTGGGAATCAAACTCCCTAACTGTTAAGCTGAAGGTGAGAAGTTAAATATTCAACCATCAGAGCAACTATATTAACTATAATTGCTGATCTACAGAAAATTAGGCATAAATGCACTTTCCATATTTTCCTGCATATAATACATGGATTATATGTTAAAAAATTTGAATTTCATTGTGTGTATTATATGCTGCCGTGGATAATCTGTTAAAAAAACTTTCTCCATCAGAAAAGCTAACAATGAAGTTTCGAAAGAAATGTCATTTATGCTTTATAAAATAAATAATAGATGGCATCACTTTGTCTAATTAAGTTCAAAAACGAATTCAATTTCTTGGAATGGAAAGATCATGCAGTTGCAATTGGCTGTCATTTTGCATTTTGTCTTGGCATGAGGTATTTCTGAAAATATTGATATTCATCATATAGAAGCAAAAACGTTAAGTTACACAGCAGATTTTAAACTAAATGCTATAGGAAAGGCGTATAAAAAATAGTGACAAACATGTAAATGTAAAGTGAAAAAGCACATGCGGTACAAAGGAAAAAATGAATCTAATGAGCAGTTCGAAAATAACATATTTCCTTCATTTAATTAGAAATGAAACAAATACATTTACTTTTTAAAATATTTCTAACCTCATTTTAAAAGTTATTAAAAGCTAAAAATTGATAAATTTTCTGGAATCTCAGAACTATCGCTTTTGATCTGTCTCAAGCTTTCAGGTCAGTTTATTATTCGTAATGAGGTGGATCCAAACAGATCTTCATTAAAAATGAATGTTCTTGCTGTACAATTTATTATATTTTTAACTATAATTTATAATTTCTAATAATTTAATAATTATGTGATAAATAAATCAATAAATGATATAAATCAATATCTCTTTCTGTACCAAAGAATAATGCATATGAATGGAATATGATATACATTGTTCTTAAGCAAGCATCTGAGTAAGCAAGAATTATTGTCACTAAAAAAGGATAAATGTGCACAATGTTATCTCATCAATTCCATTTTACTGAATAATTGTCACATAATCGAAGAAATTTCAGGAAACACAGAAATTACAAGATTGCAAATACACTTCATGTGTTTGCAAATTTATATCTCTCATATTTCTCATGGTCGAATATTCTATATTTCAAGAATTCTAATTAAGCTTGTTATTTATATCACAACATAACTAGAAAAGTTTGCTTACACATCTGTTAGTGATGGTGGTATGTTTTCTTCTACCCACTTTAAATCTTCATCCTATAAGAAAAGTGTCACAGCTTTTAGTAAATCAATAAAAAAAATTGATTGAAATTTAAAACAGGAATTACACAATTTTTAATAAATATATATAAAATATTACTATAATAATAGACAAAATAAAAAACTAACATGTGCTTGATTCAGTCCTTTTTAGACACATTTATGTAACCTTATTTATAATCCAGTTATTTGTAATTGAATAATTTTTATTTAAATAAACTTTGAAGATTAGTCAGCAAAATTTGACACAGTAACTTCTATTTTTGTATTTATTCATCAAAATAAACAATGTTTTAAAAATTTTTGTCAACTAAAGAATTTAAATTTTCGAATGAGATAACTTTTAAAACATTAAATTTTTCATGACACTGTATCTCCACTTTGAGAGTGATTTCACAAGCAGCTGATAATTGAATGCTTGACATTTAAGATTCAGTAACTTCTGACAGTCATTTCCCAGAATAGACATGTACGATTGCATACCAGAATATTTAAACTTAAATGCTGCTGATAACTCATTTTCAGAAATTAGGAACAAAGAAATAAACACCAAACAGAAACATAATATCAAAAGCAAAGAAGGAAATAGCAACTGCTGAAATAAACCAGTTTATATATAACATTGCATTATACAATTCTATCTATGATTATGCAAATATTTTGGTGCAGAACTGCACCTCACTGTGCATTACATATGCAAATTTCGTTGCTGTACTTTTACTTTCCAACCCATACTAATTTTACAAGCAATTTTGATTACAGGCAGTACACATAGGTCTTTAGAAATACTGAACATCAAGTTACCCAGTTTAGAGTTACATATAGTTTTTTTTTTTTTTTTTTAAAGAGTAATAACTTTCAAATATTTTGAAATGTGAATCTATAATTCTTGAAATGTGATTCTGGTAACAGAGAGTACAGCTATAAAGATGTTATGCAGAAAATCAAAGTATAATGAAACAGGGAGAGAAACATTCAGGTGCAAAGAAAATCAGATAATGCATAAGCACCTATTTCATAATATAATAGAAATCACAGAAGTTGTACAAACAGAATTATGAAATAGACTTTTTGAAATAATACATAATCTGATTCGCTACACAAATAAATATATGATGGGATCTTTCAAAACAAAAGAGATTTTTTTTATAAACAAACACGACACATATACTTGTATAATTTAAAATAATAATTAACGTAAATAGTCGTTGCAAGAGATAATAAGAAATATACACAAATTTTACCTGGTTAGTTTTTGATTCATCTGAGTTAGGAGAATTATTTGAGCTTCTAGTTGAGCGCATCTTCATACCAACTACAATAAATAATTTGACATAAGATATTAATCAAAAGGGTAAAAAACTAATTATTTTAGTGAGCTTGTTAAAGTAAGAAATACCAAATGCATCATTTGCAACAAGATTTTCCTCCTCTTCATCATCCATAGCATCCAATAATGGAGTAAATGCATATCTATAAAAAAATTATATAGAAAATAACATAGAAGTAAGGAATTTAATCGATTATTTCAAATTATCAAATACAATTTCACATTTAAATTTTGGTGGTTGTGTGTAAGATTTTTACTGATTGGAATATAAAGAATATCTTTCCATAAAAAATAGATAAAAAAATTTGAATTTATTTAAAAATAAAACAACCCATGAAATATGAAGAGGAAAGGTAAATTTTTCCATATAATTTGGAAGTACAAATTTAGCTAAATTATTTATCTTGGATTATTGCTGGAGTTACTTCCATGTGATGGGTCATAACACAATGCTGTAGATATTTAGATAAGCTCAGAAATTTAGTTCCCTAATCTAATCATCTCAAGTACTTATATTTAGTTCCTTTACATCTTTCTTATCTAACAATTTTTTTCTGGTTATTTCTTCAAAGAGTCACACAATATTTTGAGGAATAGTTTTCACAAATTGGAAGTATGGAGATGTCTTCTGAAGATTTGTTAAAAATAAAGAGAGTACTTACACTGAATCACTTGTTATTTATTGGAAAAAACATGGTATGTGATAGGTTTGCTTGTTATTTTACAACCATGTTTCAAATAAAGACTTACTCTAATATAACCAGTACAAAGGAAAAAAAGAGAGAGAAGAGTAAAGGAGTATATTACTAACCAATAAATAAAATTTAATTTAGATTAAGCATGAATTTACCTTAAACGGGCAGAACTTCTAAAACAACTAAATAGCAAAAAAGTTAAATGTAAGTTACTGTATAAAATACTGCTTCAATACATTAAAATATTTCTTCTACTCATCTCAGCTATGAATGCAGAAGCCTATGCATGAAATTTTTTTAAAGCAATAAGTGGGTAAAAATAATGAAATCCATTGTGATGATTTTTTATTATGAACACATTCTTTGTTTCCTAAATTTGTAGCAATGTTTGAAAAGAACAACACATAGAACAAAAACTGGTTTAGAGCATGCACTAGGCAGAATTCTGTTTGGTTGCAAACTAAGTGAATGCCGATTTTGTATATAGATGGACTTAACATTTTCTTTTGTTTTGCTAACGTGGTCAAAGCATCTAATATTTATTTTTTCCTTATTGTTTGGACTTCTACCTTTAATTCAGTAAAGAAATTATATTGATTAGTTCTTCAGTTTTGTTTTGATCCCAATTTAAAAGTGGAAGAACAGGATGTATACTTCAGACATATTTTATTATATTACTTTCGAAATGGCAGAACGCATCACAAGCACAAAAGAAGTTATATGTCGTACATGGAAATAAGCCTTGAAAGAAAGGCAGTGTCAAAATCGGTTTGCCAGATTTCGCTCTGGTGATTTTTCATTGAAAAATGCTCAACATTCTGGCTGTCTAGTCGAAGTCAATGAAATCCATATCAAGGCCATTATCGATTCAGATCGTCATAGCACCACAAGGTGATATTGCAGAGAAGCTCAATGTATCGCATACATGCATTGAAAAAAAATTTAAAATGCCTAGTTATGTCAAGAAACTCAATTTATGGATCTCTCACCAGCTTAAGGAAGTTCATTTGATGCAATGTATTAGTATTTAAGATCTGAAAAGCTACATAATTAATCCATTTCTGTTAAACCTAATTACTGGTGACAAAAAGTGGATGGTTTATAACAACCTTAATCAGAAGAGATCAAGAATGTGATGGAAGGTGAACCAATCCAAACGACATCAAAAGCAGAGATTCACCAAAAAAAAAAAAAAAAAAAAAAAAACCCTGTTAGACTGGTGGGATTAAAAAGTAATTTTGTACTTTGAACTTGTGGCACAAAACCAAACGATCAATTCAAACGAGTATGTTCAACTCAAGAAACTGAACGATGCAATTGCAAAAAGCGGCCGGCATTGTCAAATTTTAAGGATGTTGTTTTCCAAAGCCCCACACGTCTCTGGTCATTCGCGAAAAATTATTGGAACTGTGTTGGTTTGTTTTATCACATCCATCATACAGGCCTGATTTTGCGTTTTCAGTTTACCATTTGTTTTGTTCCATGCGAAACTCCTTAAATGGTAAGATTTTTAATAACGCTGATGATGACAGATCACATTTAATTCAGTTTTTTTTATAGCAAAGATCAGAAATTTTACGAACATGGAATTTTTACACAGCCAGAACGATGGCAAAAGGTTATTGACAACAGTGGACAGTATCTAATTAAATAAAGTTATACTTTTAAAAAACAATTTTGAATTTTTCTTCTTATTTGAAATCAGCAATCAATTAGTTGCCACCCAATGCATATAAATTTGTACTTCAGAAAAAAGACCAATTATGAAATAAATGGGAATCTTCAAAAAAGATACCATAAGTGCAAGAAATTTATAATATTGTGAAGAATTAAATGAGTCAGAATGTTATAATTTATGTTTTTAAGAAGCAAATTGTTCAGTAATTGTTAATGTTTCAACAAGTATAACTTAAATATTTTATAATTAATGTTTAACTTTAATACAACTTACCTTTGGTTATTATTAGTTGGTCGCCACAGGATCATTATAACAAAAAGAATAGTTGAAAACAAGAAATGCCAGTATGCTTCATCAACCCATAATTCTTTCCAATCCTTTAATAAAGTTGCAAAATCAAGATTTTAGTTTAATCATAACAGAATATATTTAAAAATTTATAATGATGTATTTAGAAGAACAAATCACAAATGATACACCTATAAAACACATATATTACTAGCCATATCTACAAAATAATTTATCAAGTTTTCCTTTTTAATGTTCATTTAATTTTGTTAATCTTAAATTTATCATTATGCTAGATTCTTAATAAAATTGAGAACCAGTCACTATTTTTTGATATAAAAAAAATTAATAAGAAAAATAGAAATAAATTTAAACATGCCTTATTTCTAACCATCTGTAATTGGTCATAAACCTTCAAATTTCATTTAAATTAATTGAAAATTTATTAATTATTTAAAACATGACAATTATTTCCCAAGCATTGTAAAACTATTTCAAAGAAATTCACTAACTGAAGTTTTAAGCCAAAAAGATATCATTAAACTGTAGAATGGATTACAAAGTTCTAAAAAATCCTATTTATATTTAAACAAGATTCCTAAATCAGATAAGAATGATATATGATGAATTTGTTCAGGTACTTTTGTCTTTAAGAAATTTACTTTATTTAACAATAATATCTCCACTAAAATACATATTTGTATATAAAGATAACAGTTTTTCTTCAAATTTAAACATTTTTATAATTTTATTAAAGAATTATGAAATAAAGACTAACAACTTCATTTACAATAGGATTTGATAAATTCCAAAATGTATTAAGCTATACTAATATTTATTTTTTAAGAACAGGTCAATTACATTAAGAACAAATACAATAGAACAGCTACATAAAGTTCAAAATATCATTTATACACCTGTATATTCTCCCTAAATAAGAACGATAGAAAACCAATTTAAATTCAGGTTACTTTTGCAAGATGTACAAAATATCTTCTAAAACGTTAATCAAGAAATAAGCAGTCTTACCTTAATCAGAGTATTAATTATTTTTATATGTTTGTAGTGATGTCACACCATTGTAATGATGCCATTGAGTGTGTGCACTCGGTGGCTCTTTATTTCCCTCCAGTTGGCATATAACTTCGCAATTCGACTAGTCTCGTGCTAGTTGAACGGGCTTTGTAATATAGACGATTTTGTAAGACGATGTTCAAAAATTTTGTTCGACATTATTGACTGGAAAATAGCTGAATCATCAGCTGTAAAAATCCCCATTTTTAATTTATCAGATCCCAATCTCTGGTTTCATATGGTAGAAGCGACATTTCAACTAGCAATGCCTAAGCCCATAGCTGAAGTGAAAACCAAATTCAACCACTGTCTGGCACATCTCCTTCCTGAAGTTGCAGCAATAGTCAAAGATGTAATAATAACTCCAGATGAAACAGACCCATACTCTCGTTTGAAGCAAGAAATTATAGCTCGATGTGGGGAAACGAAGTCGCAGGAAATACGAAAGCTTTTGGCCGGCAAACAACTAGGAGATCAGAAGCCCAGTAAATTTTTGAGAATAATGAAACGACGAGCTGAATCCCACGACATATCTGAAACATTACTGCTAGAGTTATTTTTAAGCCAACTTCCACAGAACATCCAATTTATACTTGCAGCTATTCCGTCCTTAACTTCAAGTAAAGCAGCTGAAGTTGGCGACAAGATACTTGAAGTCAATCCAGCTGAAGTGAGTGAAATTTCTCCCACTGAAAGCAGTGCTGAGCTTTTGGCCGAAGTAGAAGCTCTAAGAAAAGAAGTTGCAGAATTACGAGCTCGAAGCAGATCACGAAATCGGAACTTATTGCGTTTCCGGAATCACCGTAAAAGTTTGTCACCACGAGGAAACTCGTCCGGTATGTACTTCTACCACAAGAAGTTTAAAGAAGAAGCAAGAAAATGTGTAAAACCCTGCAACTTCCAGGAAAACCACAACAGGCAGGAGTAGACGCGACACACGTCTTGCCTCCTACAAATAGTCGCCTTTTCGTTCGGGATAGAATAACAAATAGAACATTTCTAGTTGATACTGGAAGTGATTGTTCTATTATACCTGCTATGAAACAAGACCGACAGCATTCACCAATTCAGACTTTTACAGCAGCAAACAATACCATGATCAAGGTTTACGGTAAGAAATTATTATCTCTTGAGTTTCGCCTTCGTAGAAACTTTGTTTTTCCTTTTTACATTTGTGATGTATCGAATTCTATTTTAGTTGCTGACTTTTTATATTATTTTAACTTAAAGCCTGATATGAGAAAGCGTTGTTTAAATGATATTAATACCAATTTAAATTCTCATGGTATTATTAAATCTGCTGATATTATTTCTGTTAAAACTATTTTTGGTAATGATGGTTATATCAAATTGTTAAATGAAATTACAAAACCTATTTGCTCAGACCAAATCGTCAAGCATAACGTCGTGCATAAAATTGACACTTTCGGTTCACCAGTTTCTGCAAAACCTCCTCGTTTAGCACCAGATAGGCTAAAAATTGCAAAAACTGAGTTCCAACATATGATTGATTTAGGCCATATGCGCCCATCAAAAATCAATTTTTCATCACCACTTCACTTAGTTCCTAAAAAGGGAAGTTTTGACTGGCGTCCAGTCGGAGATTATCGCGCGTTAAATTCGCAAACTGTTAAAGACAAATATCCAGTCCCAAGCATTTTAGATTTTACCAGTGAACTTCACGGAACCAAAATATTTTCTCACATTGATTTAGTTAAAGCTTTTCATCAAATTCCCATTGCTCCCGAAGATATTCACAAAACTGCAATTATAACACCTTTCGGTCTTTTTGAAAGTACCCGTATGCAGTTTGGTCTGTGCAATGCTTCAAGTACATTTCAGCGTTTTATTGATTAAGTAACTAGAGGTTTAAACGCTGTATATGCCTTTATTGACGATATTTTGATTGTTTCTAATTCTCACGAAGAACTTGAACTACATCTGAGAGCTCTTTTTGAAAGATTAAAATATTATGGCTTAACTATTAACCCTTCTAAATGCACTTTTGGACAAAATAGCTTACAATTTTTAGGTTTTGAAATTTCAGAAGCTGGATTAGAACCTTTAACTGATAGAGTTGAAGTTATTTTAAAATTTCCTAAGCCAAATAACATAACTGAATTTCGGAGATTTTTAGGATTATTTAATTTCTACAGACGTTTTATTCCAAAAGCAGCTCATATTTTACATTATTTAAATAAATTTCTTGAAGGGCATAAAAATAAAAAAAAGTCTCCTCGAAAAACCCAGAAACCCAAAAATCTCTCGAATGGTCAGAGGAAGCTGATAATGCCTTTTTAAATGCTAAAAAAGCTTTGGCTGATGCAACCCTTCTCAAATATCCAATTCCTGGCGCTAAATTAAGTTTATGGACAGATGCCTCAGATTTTGCGATTGGAAGTTCTCTAATGCAATTTAATCAAAATAACTGGGAGCCAATAGCATTTTTTCTACAAAATTAAATAAAAGTCAAAAAAATTGGTCCCCCTACGATCGGGAGTTACTAGCCATATATACTTCAATTAAAAAATTTAGGCATATGCTTGAAGGTAGAAGTTTTTCAATTTATACAGATCAAAAGCCTCTAATCTACGCGTTCAAACAAAAACCAGAAAAATGTTCACCCCGCCAATTAAGGCATTTAGATTTTATTTCTCAATTTTCGATCGACATTCGACACGTCAAAGGTGTGGAAAACATAATAGCAGACACTCTTTCATGTATTGAAATAGAATCAATTTCGAAACCCCCTACTTTAAATTTTAAAATACTAGAAGAGGAGCAACAGATTGGAGATGAACTGAAAAATTTGTTAAATTCAAATAGTACATCTTTTCAAATAAAAAAGCATTATTTTCCTTTGGAAGATGAAAATTTAATTTGAGATTTTTCTACTTCACAACCTAGACCCTTTATTCCTAAAAGTTTTAGACAAATTATTTTTGACAATTTACATTATTATTCTCATCCTGGTATACACTCAACTACAAATTTAATAACACAATGATTTGTTTGGCCAAATATGAAAGTAGATATCAAAAACAAAGTTCGATCTTGTGAAAAATGTCAAAAATCCAAAATTTTTAAGCATACTAAAGCTCCAATTGCCACCTTTTCACAACCAGATGCAAGATTTTCTCATATCCATATTGATTTTATTGGTCGTCCCCATCCCATTTCTAAGGATTTTCAATATTGTATGACAGTAATAGATTGATTTACCCGATGGCCAGAAGTCATGCCAACGAAAGATACAACTTCCATAAGCACATCCAAGGCACTTGTGGAAGAATGGATTTCCCGTTTCGGTTGTCCTATCACCATAACCACCGATCAGGGCAGAAATTTCGAATCGAACCTTTTTCGAGAGCTCACAAATACGCTCGGTGTTAATAGTATTCATAGCACAAGCTATCACCCAAGTTTTAATGGGATAATCGAACGTTTCCATCGTCATTTAAAAAGTGCAATCATGGCCCACGACACGTCTAAATGGACTGAAATTCTACCAATTGTTCTTTTGGAAAGCCGCACAGCGTTGAAAGAGGACATAAATGCTACAAGCACAGAACTTGTCTATGGAACAACTTTACGTCTACCATCAGATATTTTCAATGAAAATTCTTTAAAAATTCAAATAGATGAAAATTATGTAACTAATTTAAAATCATCCATGCGTAAAATAAGTCCTACAGCTACTACAACACATGGAAGTCCAAAATTTTTTGTAAATCCAAATTTAAAAACATGCTCTCACATATTTTTACGAGTAGACAAGGTTCGTTCTCCTTTGACTCCACCTTACACTGGACCACACCTGGTATTAGAGCGTTCAGAGAAAACATTTGTAATTGATCTCAATAATAAGAAAACAACTGTTTCGATTGAACGCATAAAACCTGCTTTTAAAATTTCTGATGAGATTAAACCTGATCCCATCCAAATTCCAAATTCTAATAACATCAAAGTCAATTCATTGCCTTAAAAAAATTTGGAACCAAAATCTATTACTACCAGATCTGGAAGACGTGTGCGATTTCCAAAACATTTAATACAATAATATGTAAGAAAGTAATAATCTAATGAAAATTTGAATTCACAGTGTCTATATATAAAACTTTTCCAATTTTTTTTTTAAAATAGAATCCAAACTTGTGCATATATTTTCTCATTGTATATATATTTGTATTTTCTTGAAAAATTGCATTTTCTATGTTTTCCAGAAAACTTAATGGAATTTTGTCACATTAGGAATTGTGACTTTGTCACTGGGGGGATACTTTGTAGTGATGTCACACCATTGTAATGATGCCATCGAGTGTGTGCACTCGGTGGCTCTTTATTTCCTTCCAGTTGGCATATAACTTCGCAATTCGACTAGTCTTGTGCTAGTTGAACGAGCTTTGTAATCAGACGATTTTGTAAGACGATGTTCTAAAATTTTGTTCGACATTGTTGACTGGAAAATAAACATTATTATTTGTAAGAAGTCTCAAATTAATTATATAAAAGAACACACGCAACACTGGAACTTCTACATGTTTGTGCTCATTTCACACTCATCTTAATTTACACAATACATGTCTATTTGAACCTCGACAAGAAAAATTTATTTGTATCTGCTCTTTTCCTTACAAAAAAAAAATAATAAGCAAGAGGCAGAGAATTTGAAATTATATGGATTGAAATAAAACTAATTGCTTAGAAAATAAAGAATAAATATCTCTTTTGAATCAAACATATTTTCAAAAAATTTTTTAAGTTTCTATAGTTCCTATCAAATTTTTTGAAACATGGTAAATATTTTTAATTTATTCAGTGTTAATGTGACATTCACATATATGTTGTACGGATTATAAGGATTAATAACTGTATTAAATTTTTACATATATTAATTCACTTATGCATAACCAAAAGTTAGCAATATAAAAATTTGAAAAAAATAGTAATAATAAAAAATTTTTTTTCTTTTTTTTACAAACACAAATAATGCATTTAACATTTGTACTCACTTCAATACAATTTACTAGCTTATGGGCATGTATTGACCAAGTCATAAAAGCAATTGATCCTGAAAAATAAACAAACACAAATAAATGTTTATGATTCATGGAATGCCTGGTTTCCATAGAATGCCTAAAAAAGTTAAGAATCCTTTTCCTGACTGTAAGCTGAAAGTTTCAAGGTCCCTATTTTTGTAGTATTCATATTATTATGGTTTTGTTTCAGAATATTATAAAATTTGATTCTGAAGTTTAGTTGTAATATTAAACTTTTTAAACTGAGTTTGGTAAAAATCATTAAAATTTTATGTAGAAAACATTTTTAAATATTAAAACTTGACAGAAAGTTACTTAAAACAATGAACATTTCTTAAGAAATAACACATGTATGATAATTGTTGAAATGTGTTTAAGCAATTTTAAACTTTCTAAATATTTAACTGCAAAGTAAACTATTCCTGTAAATTTCAGCACAAAAATGCACATTAAGAGAATCATATATGTCCTATTCTATCTAAAATAAATAAAAGAATAAACTATTTTTAATAGTGCATTCAGATAAAAAATTGTATTGAAAAATTATAGGGAAAACTGTAATGGGGCAGATAATTATGTGTTAACCAGCACTACAGTATGTTCACAGATTATAAAATTAACCCCTTAGCGCCGAGTAGCACAAACACGCGCTTATCGCTGAGGCCGGCAGTGTCTTACGCGAGTGTCAGTCCAGGGGTGGGGGCTTTTTTGCTATTAAGCCTAAATCCATGAAATTTACGAAATATTCGGAATCAATATCTGAAATATATTTCAGATATTGATCAGATATCTGAAATATATATCAATATCTGTTTCGGAATCAATATCTGAAGTATTTTGCATAATTTCTACTATTTTATGCTCTGTTAACATTTTCGATGCTTCGACATTGCAACGGTAAAAACAGAAAGAATTCACGTCCAACTAGATCGCATTATTTTCAAAAAACTGAGCTGCAAACTGAAATACCCAACGCTTTAGTGAAAATAAAACTTCTCTACTTACAATAAACAACTACCACATGTGAATTTAAAGGGACGTCATTAAAGCACGCCATTTGGAAACATTTATTTCCCCTTTTGTTTATATAATAAAAAACACGTATATGTGAGTCATGCTTCTCTCATTTCGAGTAGGTCTAATGTGCATGTATTTGAAACCATATGGACATACAGTGCCATCTTGTTGCACAAATTATGGTTTTTAAAACGTTCCAGGACACTGGCACAAATAAGTGACAGAGGGGGCAGAACAGGAAAAGGCTCTGGCATGCCTGCGTGTCAGCCAGGAAGTGAGTGTGTTCGTTGCTGGCACGTAGACGTGGCAGTCGGTGCGAAGAGGTTTAGGAAATGCTACATTGAAAAGACATTAAATTTATATAAGTCAATTGATTTTAATACATTTCAGGGCCATTTTATCATCTGATCACAAAACAAAGGAAAAATAGTGAACAATTTTTTAAAAAAATTGAAAAGGTGAAATATGATAGTGATTTTTAATAAAACAATTTTTATTTTACAAGACACTTAAATTTACAAGACTGTTTTCAAAACTAAGAAACTGTTTTTTAAATCAGTTTAACACCATTACTTTTTTGTTAATACTTTAAAAAAATATCAAACATACAAAATGAATTACTCATACATTAAAAAAAATAAAATAGAACGCATAGTGTTTTCTTTCCAACGTGATTTAAATGCATATAGTGAAATGGTACTTGAAGCTTATTTTCATAGAAGCTGTAGAATTGCAAGATGTATACAGGTAATATTAGTATGCAATTAACTGGACCACATATAAATGATATTGCAAAGTAAATGCTCTGTGAAAAAGCAGCAAAGAAACTTGACTTGATTCCCTAGTCCAACAATACATTATGTAAATTTTAGAAAGTATAATTGAATTATGTTGCGATCTTGTGTAATCTTTTGGAAGGATCGTTTGCAGTTATAATTTGCTTTTTGTAACGAATTTTTACACAACATGGAAAATAAAAGGTCTACCAAGGTTTACTGTTTACATATTGGCAATGAATCTTTACACAAACGGTTTACCAAATTCTATATGATTTAAGATATTTAAAAGGAGAAAAAGGTAGAAAACCTCTCATCAGCATAAATGTTATGATTTAAATTATCATATATAAGACTAAAAGCATATTATTTGAAGATAAAGATTAACAGGTTCACAAAATTACACATGAGAGAACAATCAGATATCTTAAAGATAACTAGTGAATTGGTCGAAAATATGGGACTTATCAACATTCAAATATTTATTTTCAATAAAATAAAATTACTATTAGATGAAACAAAACTAGATAAAAATTACAATAAATTTTAGTTTTAAGCACTTACATGATTAACTATTATATATATGTATATTACAAAAAATAGCAATCTATCATTTATTTATTTTAAAAAACCTTATCTTTATTTGCAATTCATCTTAAAAATATTGTATAATATATCTATATTATGAGAGTATATTTTCTAACAATATCAATTTATAAATCCACAAAATTAGTTACAATAGAGACCTTCCTGTATTTCACTGAAATGATAGGAAACAACTCGTTAAAATATTTGATGAAAGGGGCAAATCAGGTTTGATATTAGTATTAAATAAAATTATGTTTCAAACTTAAAAAACTATGCATTTGACAAATATAATTTCAAATCAGTTTAAGCGGATGCAAAGTATGCAATACATAATTCACTTCTACAGAATACTTATAATTATTACTTTATTATTCAGATTGTAATTGATTTGTACAAATATCTAGTGAAACAATAGAATTTTGTAAAGAATTTTGGTTATTAATATTTTTGGTAAATAATTTTATTTATAATATAATTAAAGAACTTGTAATGTAAAATTTAATGATACATTAATTCTTTTTAAAATATCATAGAGTTGGCAGCAATATTAATTTTACAAAACACTATCATCCTCTATACTTGAGATATTTTGTGGCCCATGAAAAAATATTACTAAATGCAAGAAGCATGGACTGTTATAATAATGAAAATGTAATTAACGATAAAAATATTCTTTTAGCTTATAAATTACTTACCTCCTTAATTATTCCCGATTTCAAATTTAAGGTATTTATAACATAAATCACACCCTTATAAATAATGATTGTGGAAAGATTAAAGGTTTAAAACTTATTCAGAGCCAACCAATACACAAATTCAATCATACTTACCTAAAACAGAAAATAAAAGAGTATTCGTAAAGTGTCTGTATAATTGCAACTTTACAATATTTCTTCTTAAACGTAGAGTTCTTATTGTTTGCACTAAGCTGCTAAAGATTTATATAAGTAGTCAAGAAAGAATCTTTATCAAAATTCTCATGTGAGAAATGTACAATATTATTAATTTTCTTAGAACTGTAGTCGAAAAGATATTTAAAATCACTAAATAAGCTGTACATATTGCAGTTTATAAATATCTAGTAAGTTTGCGACAATAAATTCTATGGAAATAAACATGTTAATTAAAATAGTAAAACAATTTATAAATTAAAAATAATTAATATTAAAATTTCTATTTAAGCTTTATTATTTATCCAATATTGAAAACAAATCACAATACTTGTTGTTAAAAAGATTTTTAATTTGATTACCTAAAATTTCTAATAAAAAATATAATAAAAACTTAAATAAATTTAGAATATTTGCATTATTAAAATAAATTTATGAAACATAGTAAAAATTCAGCAAAGTACTACTGTATTAGGAGTATATTATGAAATTATTTTAACAAAGTAACATATAATTTATTTACGGCATGGTTGATATTTTCATTTAAAAAATTTACTCAAAACTACTACTAACAGCCACGTTTGATATAATTGAACTCACAAACTGTTGAGTTAAAGACTAAAGCACAGACAGCTTCATTTCATGGAACTCAAAAACTTAGAATCATCCACTCCAAAAAATACAATACTACCACTAGGCTATAAATTAAACAATTGTCAGAATGCAGTGACTCTGAAAAATTTGATTTATAATTAGGAAACAGAAAAATCATGGTCAATCTTTAATTGTAAAATTTTATGTATAGAAAATCAACCTTTATTTTAGCTTTCAAAGTATTAAATGTATAAAGAGAAGAAAATCGTCTCTAGAGAGCTATTTAACGATTAATAATACCTGGCATGGTATTAAAACATCATGAAAATTCTACTAATTTGAATGTCTAAACTTCAATAAAATATTTTGCCGTACTTCATAAAATGTAACTTTGGTGTTGTAAATAAATTCAGTCCATTTCTATACAAAATATTCAAGATTTTAATAGCATGAATGAAAAAAAGACTTGAATATCAAACTTTAATACTAAAATTATTGAAATGGTTGAAATTTTTCGAGTAGTGCTATTATATTAATAAGAATAAAAATATTTTTCATCTTTACTTTCAATAATCAAAATTAGTTTAAGAGTCGATTTTTAAATACAAATGCAGATGCCATTTTCAAAGGACTTGTAGTTTACAAGTTCATTATTCAAATTACTTTCATTCTAGGGTTACAGATAAAAATTTCTATAATAAAATGTGGAATGATCTGATTATTGTGGTTAAACACCAAAATTTATTGTTCATTGCTATAAGGTCTCTAGAGAACATGAGAGTATTATTTCAATCTTTTACAAATGTAATAGGTTCATGGAGTAAATGAGATTTCACTGTAGTTTTATACATTTAGAAATGAATTATGACAAACTTATTGTTTTACTCCAAAAGAAAATGTGCTTAAACATTTTAACATTATCCTCAAAAGAAGCTCTGTGTCAAAGAAATATTTAATTTTTTAAACTTTGTTACATTGTTAAAATTAAGTTATTTTTTTTAAATTTCTAATCAACAATAGATTGAGTAAGAATGATTATAAAAGTGATTTACAAAATGAGAGTAGTTTATTTTTAAAAAAATGAAATTTGCTACTTTTGAAAGTATTGTTACAAAATCATGAATTTTCTTCAGCAGAAAAATGTGAAAGAAATTTATGTTGCAGTTTGATTTCAATTTTAGCAAAGATTTAAATATGTTTATTCATTATGAAGTACTGTTAAAATTGAATTTTAGATAATCCAGTACTGCATACTTTCAATAAATCTCCATATCATCTAGTTTAGAGTATGATTCATTAGCAAAATTCTCAAAAAAGAAATAAAGAAAATTACAGAAACATGTATATACAGTTGTTGACGGAAGTATTGCATTTTCATATAAAACACTCTTAAATAAGTATAATGTTAATGAGAGTTAAAAAAACAAGCAAAACAATAACAGTAATAAATAATGTATTTCTGAAATTATATTAATATTGGAAATTTTAAAATTATCTACACAGAAAAAAATATCAAATCTGAAGGGATTCTTAACAAGGATGTTTTAATAAATGATTTTGACAAATTTGTTTCAGTAATGTACAGAAAAGATATGCATGTAAAAAAATGCAAGAATACTAAGACCAAAAATACTAAATATTAAAAGTAACTCATTTATCATTTCGATTTTTATAAAAGGATATCCACCAGCAAATAATACTATCAGTAACAGCAAGAGGAACGCCAGCCATCAAAGCTTGATTACCAGGATCAGTTTTAGGCTGCAAGATAAAACAGCTTTAGTAAGAAGTACAAATATTGAAAATTAATTCATAGTTCTAGAATTTTACACTGAAAACAGCAACTTTCAGAAAAAATTAGTCAACAGATCTAAATATTTACCAAATAAATTTTAATCTTTTTCTAGTTAATCTTTACATTTTTTAAAATATATATTTCTGTGATATTTATTTATAAAAAAGTTATATTAAAAAAAACTTCTCAAATTTCAGAAGGTGTGAAATAGAGGGAGTGAACAAGTTCTCTAAATTTTATACACCTAATTTCTAACTTTAACTGGCATGTTCCACTATAATTTTTTGTAATTAAAGAATACAAGGTGATTTAAAAAAAACTAACAGTAGGAAAACAAAAGAAGATAAAAAGATGTTATTCATGAAGATAAATCTTCTTCAATGTCAAATATTTCCGTTAATAATCAAAATGCTGTTAATAATTTTTCTTAATTTGATACACAAATATTTACAAGCGGAAATTGCTTTTAAGATACAAGTCAACTGCAAAAGTTCAATAAATTAGTTACCATTAATCATCACAACAGTAAAATCAGAAAGCAGTTAACAGAATTAAGCAACATATTCTGTAGAATAGTAAACACATGCTCATAAATAAAAGTGCAATAATGATTGTTAGACACAGGACAGCTTTGATTACAAGAATCCCTATTTTCCTTTATATAATCTGCACAGCCTTTTTTTACTAAAAGGAAAAAAAGCATTGCATAATCCACAGCAATTTTTTTCCAGCAAATAATCTAAAATTTGTACTGCTGATAATATAGGTGTTATATAAAATAAAAAATTACACAGTATGATTAAAAATTTAAAAAAACATTTATCAAGAAAAATATCAGTCTAGATCCACCTCATCGCAAAGTGTGATAAACTTGAGATGAAAGCACGAAATTGATCAAGAGCAATAATTTCGAGAAGATTCTTTTAAAATTTATCCATATTTAGCTTCTAATAACTTTTAAAACGATGTTAGACATATTTAAAAATATATATATATTTGCTTTGTTAATATTTAAACAAAAAAAAATTGGATTATTTACAAACTATGTATTTTATACTGTGCCTTCTTTGTTTTTTACTTCACAGTAGCAAGTTTATCGCCATTTTTTTTAATTTGCTTTCGCTATAGTTTCAAATTTAAAATCTACTGTGTAACTTAAAAGTTTTCTTTTTCATATGGTGATATACAAATTTGAATATTTTCAAAACGAAACAGCTCACATTAAGGCAACTTGCAAAATGATGCAAGCGAGTTTACAACTATTAAATCTTTATGAGGAACTAAATTCGTTTTTGAACATAATTGGACAAAGCCGATAATAGCTTAAATAACTCAGGTGCGTCTTGGTAGCAGGTTATTTATTTTATGAAACATAAACAGTATTTCTTTTAAAACTTTCTTGCAATAATGTTTTTTATCAGATTATCCACAGCAGCGTCTAATACGCACGACAGAATTCAGAACTGTTTAACACATAATCAGCAGATTATACACAGCAAAATACAGTAGTTAAATATTACTCGGTATTATGTGAAAAAATGTTAGGGTTCATAATCAAATGCAAATCAATAATAAATAAAGAGTCCCTTTAGCCATTGCATAAGTAAGTTGGATTATTGAATTGCAATCAGTTTTTGAATATAATGGCTTTTTTGACAAAGACCAGTAATTTGTATAAGCAGAGAAATTTGTGACATTGTTCTATCTTTTGTAAAAAGATAACTGCATTGAATTCTGAAACTGTTACTTTTTAACATGCTGCATGACTCACTAGTGACAAATATTTTTTCTAAATATTTCTTTTTGATTTCCTAAAGAAACTGCACAGAACAAAAATTATTAGTAAAATTACCAAAATATTGTTTTAAGATGATATTGGTAGACAGTTTTTAAATAACAAATGGATATAGAAACTTGTGTTTCCCACACAACATTCATGTTTCCACTCTCAGACAGTGAGAAATATATAAATGATTGTTATGCAAAAAAATGAGAAATTAACACTGTTGTTCATCTACATTATTGAATACCAAAGCAAAATCACAGTAAATATTTCAATTCTTGGTCATAATGTAGAATGCAAGAGATCATGTTTAAATACAAATTGTTTAATGTTGTGCTAACATTTACTACATGCTTGTTACAATATCTCAAGGATTACATCATTCCTTACATCACAAATATGGATTGCATTATTTTTTAAAAATAACAGCAACTGACAGATGTCCAGTTTTTTAACTTGATATTAAAAAAACTATAATCTCAAATTTATCCAACTTTTTGTCAATCTAAGGTATTTCAGAGGCTTAAGGCTTTCAGAGGCAGGCCTATCTTCAATGTGAAAATTTGCATATATAATCCTGGGTACAGTAGCAAAATAGAAGATGGGTAGTTAGAAGTTTTTCAATTTCCTCCTTTGTAATATGAGAAGACATGAAATACCTTTCAGAAATCAATAGAAAATAAGTGTTCAATTTCATTACAACAGTCTGAACTTATTAAGCTATCTGTTACAGTTTGAAAAATATAGAATATGTCATTAGAAATTAACTATCTTATATACTGCAAAAGAGACAATATACTTACAATGATTAAACAATATTCCTACATTCTTCTAGAGATGTTTAACCAAAATAAATTTTTATCTATATGGGAGAATTTTTATACACACCGCTTCGATTACCAACATCTGAAGCAGCAGCATTTTTATACATTAGTCTGCTTGCATATTTTGATATCAAAAACATAGTAATGAAAACTCTTTTTTACAGTAAAACATATCATTTTAAAAAGCAATTTTTTTTCTTTTGTAACAGAAAATTTGTCTTTTTAGTTATTCTATATAAATTGTATTATATTTTTATATTCATTATGTCCAAAATTAGTTTTTACAATTTTCTAAACTTATAGAACACATTGCATTTTTCATATGCAGTTTTCATCCCAAGGAATGTTATTACCATTTTAGATAGTAAAACTAGGATGACTAAGCAAATTACAAATGGCTGAAAATAGCAAGTTCCTTATATCATGGGTCTTCTCTACCCAAACTACAAAGATAGTATAAAATCTTATATATATATATATATATATATATATATATATATATATATATATATATATATATATATATATAAGAAAAAAGACTCAGTTTAAGAGATTTACTTTAAACCAAGGAATTTTTTAATCTGAGTCAAATTTTCAAATAATCAACAATTTTTTCTCAAAAAATATTTGCTGCATTTCTTAAAATTCCTTAAGCAAAAAACTCAATTTATAATCTTTTTACTTTAGCATATCATTGTCTACAGGAACAAGCTAAAAAATTTTCTTATCTTAAAAAATGACATTTGTTTTTAGTGTAAGATGAATAAAGATGCTTATATTTTAGTTTAGCTATATTTAATTATTTTTTTTTTTTTTGAAAACAAAAACAAAATCCACATTTTTCATTCACCACCTGCAACACACATGAGCATAAGAACTGTACCACTAAAAGGATGCTCATTCAGGTATTTTTTATTGCTACATTCAAGGTCATTTATACTCATGCTGAAAATGAACATTGAATTAATTGCGAAATCGAGAATAAATTAGTATAGCACACAAGTAATTTGAAGATTATTAACAAGTAATAAGTTACAATAATTTTTGAAGCCAGCCAAGATAGGCATATTAAATTAATATTATTTATTATTATAAATGATCCCAACTAAACTGCTTTGATAGAATTTCATTGCTTCAGTTTGTGAAAATCTTAAGACATAATTTTTAATTAAAAGTGACTTTCCAAATTTTTAAGACATTAATCTATTTCAAGGATGGCAAAGTTAACTTATGTACAAGAATACCAAGTTACTTTCTCAAGAATCAGCATACTATAAATTTAGAACTAATCTGATAAAACTGTTTCTGTGTAGTATTTTTAATTAAATTTTTTGAATAAATTTCCTCTATAGTTAAAATGCTTATTACTACAAAATGCAAAATTACTTATCACCTTCCTCAAAAGCAACTCTTTTTTTTGGGTATTCAATAGTTAATTACTTTAAAGCACTGAATTAAATTTTTTTAAAAACAAAACATTTACTTCCAATTAATTATTAAAGATCATCATGTTTCTTGAGAAAGGTTTCTGAAAATTGAAGAATCATTATCCTGTAATATATCAGAAATCTATAATGTTATATAAATTTTTATTTATCATGCAAAATTTTTCTTCCAAAAGTTGTTATTCTTCTACAAACTCAGCAGACTTTGTCAAGATAAAGCTTCACTGAGATATCTTAAGATATTTTTTCATATCATTCTTTGATTTGGCAATTCTTTTAAATTTAGTAACAAAAAATCCACTACACAATTAATAGATCAACCTTTAAGTCTGGTTCCAATAAGTGTATGGTAGAAGATCTTTATGTCAAAGAAAAAGTATTTATATTCAAAAATGTGACTACAAACTTCAAATGGTTTATCTTACTTAATTTGATTCATAAATGATCAATACAATTTATAACTGCATCATTGTCACCACAAGTTCTCTAAAAAAACTTTTCAAAGGTTTTCTTAAAAAAAAAAAAAAAAAAAAAAAAAAAAAAAAAAAAAAAAAAAAAAAAGGCTATAAGATTTGCTTGTGATTAGTGAGAATCACAATCAATCTTAGACCCATATATGTGTATATAAATCTAATGATTGGTCATACAGTATAATTTTCGTAAGTCATTTAAATAATTTTGAATTTAAAAATGGTTTAGAGCATACAGGCAGTTATTAGATGTAAGAGTGTCACTTGAAATCACTAACTATATCATAAGTTATATTGTTAAATAAGAAATAGAAAAATTTATCAACTCTATTTCAAATTTTAAATCTTAGTTTATAACAAACAGAGGTTTTAGAAAGACGCATATATTTAGTTTTGTTTTTGTAATAATCAGATGCATCTTTGCAAGATTTCTTAAAGGGATAAATGTATCTGATCAGTATGCATTTTTATTATTTTGGCCATGCAAAAACCCTTGTATCATCAACATAGAAAGGAAAATAATGTTCCTATTGGTGAAAACAGAGCTTTTAATGTTAATGCTGAATACATGAATTATCGACCATACAACTTACTACAATGAAAAGTAGACAGGCCATGTTGTCACTTTGTTACACATAATTTTAGATTTCAAAAAACTCCATGACGCTACCAAATAACTTTCACAGGAGAAAGTGTGAATTAATTTAACTTAATTAACTGTCTTTATAAATATGTAATGAAATATTCAATTTACTTACAAATGGAAAAGTTTACTTATGTACATACATTTTAAGTTCTCCTTTAAGGTCATTCTGCTGCACCTCTGAACCAATTTAATACAAAAAATTTTAACAGCAGATAAGTATTTTCAATTTATGTTCTCAACAGTTAAAAATAAGTATCAAAGTTAGTAAAACTAATTATTTCAAAAAGTAAAATACATTATAAATTTTCTCATTACTTATTTAATTATGAACTTTTTCTTCAAAATTAATCACTATATCACACTGAAAAAAATTTATTTTTTAAGAACAAAAAGTTTCAATTCTTATTATTAAAGGACATTAAAAAGTTCCTTAAAAAGAAATTTTTTTCAAAATTAAATTGTCCCTAACCCCCTAATATGACATCAGAATATATCCATAACTTTTTCATTTCTATTTCTGCATGATTTTTACTTTGAAAATGATTACTATAAAGTTACATTTATTTTGCAGAGTATTCTTTCAACAAAAGGATAGTACAAACCTTTAGAACACGTAAACATCCTTCTACTGTGCTGAAAATGAAGTAAACAAAACCAACACCAATGATACGATGAAGAGTAGGACCTAGCCTGGGTCTATAACAATTTTATATTAAAAAGAACAGGGATTAAGTGAGGTTTTAAAATAAGAATAAAATATTAACTAATAATATGAATAGTAAACTGCTACTTTTTTAACTGTTGCTTACTTTACTATCCCAAATCCTAAGCTTACAATGATGATCAACATTCTGGCCAATGTCCTCTTCATTGCTGATAATATTTCGGCAAATAAAATTGCTCCTTGAACTAAAAAAATAAAATAAAACAGACCCTTAAGTATTAAAAAGATGAAATAATCGATCAGCAAAAATTGTAAAGGATTGAAGAAGAACACAGATATTATTCCTAAATTATTACAGAATATATGTTTTTCATCTAATGCCCATTTACTGCATCACTGCCTTTACTTGACGTTCAGCCAAAAAAAGTGAAGATGAAGCATAAAAAGAATTAACATTAGTGCTTGTAAGAGTTCATGAAACTCGTGTGACTTGAAATTCATGAAACTTTAAAACAATTGGGTGGTCTTAGGCGGTCACCATACATACCACCCTGTTGGCAGAGGCATATGAATATGGATATTATAGAGTATATATAATTATACAATTAAAAATAGGAAAATTCAAGTGACAGGTTGCATGACCCATAAAAATAATTTATTTAAATATATGATCAGTCAAGAGTTTTGAGGAAAAGTGGGTGGAAATCTGGATTTTATTCACAATTAATTTCAATTAGCATTGCAGTAGTCAAACTACACAGTTAAAATAATAATGGCACAGCAACTATAAAGATGACTGCCTTGCTTATCACTCAATGATAATTTCCAGCAGACAAGGGCTAATTAGACTGGCACCTATGGATTAAAGTGGACTTCGAACCACTACAATTATTCAAACCCATGAACTGTAGAACTGAAAGTGTCAGCACTAAACACTCGGCTACCATCACAGGAATTATGATGATGAATTGGCAGAATTTTTATATAGAGAATATCTTTACAAGAGAAATATAAAAATTAAAATATTTCTGGAAAAATTGAAACTACATTTATAGAATATTAACAGAGCAAATATGATTTGTTTATCATTCAACAACAATTTTTTGCATACATAGGTTAATTAGATTGGAGCTCACAGTTTAAAATGGACCCTAATCGTCTATGAACTTCCATGATCAAGGTAGGAATTAAGCTCACACACTGTAAAAGCAATAGATAGAACTGAGATAATTTCACTGCCGAATGGAGTTGCCCATGAAATAAATCTTAATAAAAGGAAATTAAGTGCTTTTTATACAAGACTATAACTTTTCAATTTAATAATACAGTATAAAGAATCACACCCATATTTAACGGAATCAAAACAGTTACAACACAATTTAGATATCATCCAGATACCATATTATTTTAATAATTTAAACCCTCAGAGCTATGAAATCTTTCTAAAACAAAATGATCCCATTCAGGAGTTATTTTAAATACATTAAATAATTATAAAAGAAGCTTCTGTGACTTAAATTACCTAAGTTGCTACTCATTGAAATGCAAAGATATAAATAAGAAACATTTTATTAATAAAAAATTGCAATGGACATTGAAAAGGTAACTTTATCACTCCTATTAAAACATGATTAAAACATTCATTTTCAATTTCTGATTCTAATCAGGTTTGGTTTGTCACTCAACAGTCATCTTCTAAACATATTAAGATTGGATTCAAACTGTTGAACTAAAGGCCACAGAGATAACCACTAGACTGTTTTTTGTTATAAGTATTGTTTTCATTTTATTATTATAGCGTTGTTTAAATCTAATGGGGAAAGTAGAAATTAATATTTAATTTCCTTTTAGTTCATTTAATGGAAATTTTAAAACAATTTTAAAAAATAGTTTTTTCCAACAGAAATTATATATTGGAAAAGGAAATAAAAGATTTCCAACAATAATTCACTATTTTTTTAATGTTAAGTCAAAACTCCAGAAGTTTCCAGTGTTCAAGTAAAATGTATTAAACTTCAGGTTTTTAGGAAATTCCCAAATTTGCAGAATCCTGTATATACAACTGATTTTATAAATGTAACGGAACGTAAAAGTATTCTTATCTTAAAGATGATTCAGATGCAATTTTACGTAACCCTATTTTATTTTCCATTCCCATAAAAAATAAAATTTATTAGAAATTACCTGAATGTCCAGTAAAATTTATAGATTGATACTCAGCATAAAATACAGCCTTTTCCATCAAACCTAGATAAATAGTAAAATATTAAGTAAAAATAATATAAAAATTCTTACATTTTCAACATATATCAATAGAATAAATTAATAGACTTTAAATATATACATTATAATGCAATATTTTACATTTCATAAAATACAAAATAATTAATGAGTAAAAATTTACAAGTAACTAAATAAATTAGGAACAGCAGATTTACAAAAATGAAAGTAGATAGTTTAAATCAGTGATTACATTTGCATAAAATAGTCCTTATTATTTGCTGTTTACTAATGCACCAAAAATGATTTGGTGATTACCTAACTTTGTGAAAGTATGACATAAAGTACTCAGTAATCAATAAATATTATATGCTTTAAATTGTGTAAAAAATGCTTTAAGTGTTTTTAAAGGTAAAGTTAATTCAAAACTTTATAAGTAGCAAATGTTATCAAATTGGTAGGTGGTTTGAAAATTTTACAACTAACCTTGATACAAAAATGGATGATAGGTAATAAAACGTTGAGTTACTTATCCACTTGTAGTAGAAGTTTGAAGAACAACTTTTATCAGTCCTTTTAATACTCATTGTTATAATAAATATAAATTTTCTATTTTATATTAATAAGTAATATCATTAAATTAATATAATATTAACTTCCCTTAAATTAATAAACAATATTAATAAATCACCAATACCAGGACAGAGCTTGGTTCAATTTCTTAAATTTAGCTATGACCATTTTCCACAAGTAAGGACCAATTCAGATGGTACTTACAGATTATTGGGAATTCTAAACCACTGAACTAAAATTTAAAATGCTAACTATTCAGCTCCAAGAAAAAATTTTCACATTTATACTAGTTATGAACATAAAAGAAATGTGAGAAAAAGGTTTTATAAATATTAAGAATTTCTTTTTATCATGTTAATAGCTTGTTTAAAATTTTATTTAAGAGTTCTTGACAGTTTATAATTGTTTAAACAAGTTTTTGACACTTATTGCATAAAAAAGACAACTTATTTTACCTAAAAGTATAACAGCACCAATCCAAAACTGAATTCTCAGCAAATCACGCCACTGAATTGCGGATAATATTAACCATGCTATCGCAAAAATGACATATACTGCACACATAACACCATAGAACTAAGTAAAAAGAAGCAAGTCCATGAGTTCAAAATAAAATAAATACTCAGCTTTGTAACAAATATATAGTTTTCATAATGTTCTGAAATAATAAGTATTTAAACTTCAAATTCAACATAATTACTACAATTTAAATTAAAAATTTATAATCTAAATATGAATGTCAGTACATAAATCTTTCTCTAGTAATGTGAGACCAGAGAGTTAGATCTTTAAGACCTACTACAAAATAAAAATGCTGTTACATGCCAAATTATTTAAAAAAAATTTCGGATTTAAGATTTGCTTAAAGGCAAATTTTACATTAATGTCCTTATCATTATGAAGTCAATAGCTCTATTTTTGTCTTTTATTACAAAAACAAATTAAATGCAAGTCAATTTTTAAAGATATTTTTTTGCAATATAGATTATTTGATACACTATATGTATTATTAAAGAACTTTGTACTGTAATGTAAATAAAAAAAACTTTTTATTTATTTTTAAAAAAATTAAAGCACACTTTGTTAAAACCAAGAATACACTGAAATCAGAAACATTAATTTTACACAAATAGCAGAACAAAAACTCCAAAATTAGGAATTTCTTAGCGTATTCAAAAACTAAGCAAATGAAAAAAAAAAAAAAATGTAACTAAATTAATTTCTACAATATCATAGTTATATATAAATATGAAACTTACACAAAAAAATGCTAACAAAAAGTAAAATATAATTTGAAAAACGTAAGAATTTTTCACATATTTATGATTAAGTTTAGGAAAAGAAAAACTTCTCTAACATAACTAAATCAAGTTATTTATCAGTAAATATTTTCAAACTTTCATTTAATTGCACAGATAGATCTTTCTAATATTATGCTTTAATGAACAAGCATTAACAAGGAAACTTTAAATTTTCTCAGTAAAAAAGATTTCAATGCAGAGGATGTAATGCACTAAAATAATTCATTATTTTTTAAAAAAAATAGTTTTTCAATAATAATTTTAAGGGTCTCACTGAAGTATTTTTATTTCACAGATATTGTTAGTGCTGAATAAAATTTTACTTTTTTGAACACTCTTTGAGATTATAATCTTTGTGTATTTGAACAATTTAGTGTGTATCTATTAAACCTGATTATGTTTATAAAATGGTCGAAACAATCCTATTGGTAGGGGAAGACAATTTGCTATAATCAAAACTATAGCAGTAAAAATACATAAGGAAATATGTTACTAGTTAAAATTGCATGGAATGCTACATGTAGACCTAATTTTTTACATCATATTAGGCTTTCATGAGAAAATTTTAAGTAATGTCTTTTAAAAACTATCAAGTTCCTCAAGATAAAATATTTTTTACTTTCCTCCAGAACAAAATGATTTAATGAATATTAAAACATGCATTGTTAGCAATTTAAATTGCCATACCAACAAGATGACACATTAATACGTCAGATTCATAAGGCAAGTATATGATGGCAGATATGCAAATTATTAGCATTTCAACATATTCTTATAAAGCAGGTGGTGGTGTGTTTGAGGCCAATGTGTTTATATACAAGTAGGGAGATTATACAGCAAATTTTTCTTATACGTAACAGCATTTGAACATTCTTAATGCATTAAAAGCTGTTGTAATGCCTCAATGTAGGAAGGAGTAAATGCTTACCAGCAGGTAAGCATTTATAGGTTAAAAAATTTTAGCCTAATGGAATTACGATCTATTGCATAATAGTATTACTTTTAGCATTTATCGAGACCCCATGACTGTCTGTAGAATATGGTACCTATGAATTCAGTATAGTCATAGGGAACGCTCAGCAATCTGCTCTGCTATCATTAGCATTCAGGAAGATATTTATGTAACATGCATGGGTTTCATGCTACATCAAATTTTGAAATGTGGAGTTGTTTACATGACAAACAAATATCTCCATAAACAGTTCAAAAACATTTCTAACATTCCATGCTTTTTTAGTAATAGCTCAATAATTTTATTTGCAATCAAAAATTTTCAGACATAATCATAGCATTTAATATATTTAACTACAATATATTTTCATGCTGCTTATAACTAAGCAGGTCATAAAATTTTTGATAATTTTTTTTTTTTTTTAATTTAAAAATGTGTATTCAATAATTATAACTGCTACTAACTGATAATAATAGTTTACATGCTTTTGAACCTACTTAAATTAAAGTTTTTTTATTCTATACTTTAATATCAGATGTGAGCTTCTGTTAAGCATCTCATTGTATTGCTTGATTGAAATGTGTTAAATTATTTAGGCCTACTAAAATAAAATGTGATAATTTTGTGGAAGAGAACTAAATGATATCGCTATAATTTTTTGTTCCAATGGAAATTTAAAGTTTAAAGAATATGAGAAACCCAACTAATATCAATTGTTCAATGCCTAAGCAAATTTTAAAAATTTCAATGAACAAATAAACTATAAGGTAATTCGTTAATCGAATGAATAAATTTTTAAGCACATTTGTTTTTGAAGGCATATAAAGATTTTTCTTCTAATACATTTTCCACATTTTCATTCTAAAAAAACATTATAAAAAACAAAATTAATTAAAAGATCTAATAGCATTTCTGAGCATCATTATTCATAGCTCAGTTAAAACTAGACCAATAAGCAACATGTTTTACAGAAGTTTCAGAAATTTAATATGACTTTGGACAAATACTGTATTCCATTGCAAGTGAGAATCCAACAACTTGGAAGTTGGAAATTTTAACACTGTCTTTCTTTCCTCAGTGGCACGCCAGCCCTGGCTTTCTCAAGTTTTCTTCCAGGCCTCTTATTTTTGAGCATGGTTGTCTGGTTGATCAATCTTAAAATGGCGAGATCTTTCTCAAACCAGTCATAATATCTAAGACTGGGTCAGCCTCTAGATCTTGTTCTGGGGGGCTGGCCATGAATATTTTTGCTTTCAGTGATCATTGTTGATTCTAACATGACCAGCCAATTTAATTTTTTGTATTTTCATGTACTTGATGATACTGGGTCCTCAGATGGCATGACGGAGTTCTTAATTTGAGCATCTGTGTCATAAACCACCAATTTGTATATCTCCAAAAATGACTGTTAGTATCCACCACTCAAAGACTTCAAAAGAACTTTAATATGCTTGAGTCATTGTCAAGTTTCTGATGAGAATGTAAGTAGATGTCTGATTCAACATTTATAAAATAATTAATCTTCCTTTTATTAGGTCCGATTTTAGATACATATTAATCCATGAAAGCATGTTAGTAACATTAATTTCCCTCTGAATTTCAGAAGTGATATTGTTAATGTTAACCTCAGAGTCCAATTATATAAAGCTATCAACTTTTTCAAATTTATATGTATCAACTTTTAGATGAGGAGTCGAGACTATTACCTGAATTCAATACCTGAATTTAGATATTTCCTGATTGACTGAAAGATGCATTTAACCTGCCTCTTTTTCCAGGATTAGAAAAGATTGTTTCAATTCAGCAATAGTTCTCACAATAACATCAATATCATTATCAAATGCAAAAATTTCTACAAATTTATAAAATATATTTTCTCTGGTATATATTTTTGAGTCATTAATGATAATTTCTAATGCTGTGTTAAAAAGAAAGCATCCCAACTCATCATTCTACACCTAATTTTGATTGGTTATGTAAAATCACACTGAATTTTAACTAGTTGCATGGTCTTCTCAAATGTAAAGACAGGGAGTCTTACAAGCAAAAATTAAGTTTGCCAGGATTATTAAATTCACACAAAGCTTCAAGAGTCACTTTTTTCTATTTATAATTTTAAAGGCAATTTTAAAATTTAGGAAAAGAGAGTGAGTTTCAATTCCTAATTCTCTTGGTTCCCCCCCCAAAAAAAAACTAGGACAGATGTTAAATATTTGGTCAGTTATATATATTCTCCCTCTGAATCTACACTGATAACCTCCAAAAATGTTTTCCACATATGAATAAAGTTTATGATACAGTATGTTTAAAGAAAATTTAGAGGCAATACAGAGTAGACTACTTTTTCTGCAGTTAGTATGGTCCAAGATACATCCTTCTTTTGCAAGCAATAGACTAAGTTAAGCCGCCATTCACCTGGAAATGTCTCATTATCCCATATCGATGATAGGATATGGTATAAATTTTTCATCAAATCTGTTTCCAAATCTTTTACAAGTTCTGACAATATTAAGTTTACGCCAGGTGCTCTGTAACTTTTATATTTTTTATTCCCTCTTCTACCTCAAAAAGGGAGAGGTTTAATACTGTCTTCAGTATTATTAAGTGAATTGAGATCCTAATTGACAAGACTAATTGACAAAGAACTAATTTGACAAGGACTAACAATTTAAAGGTGGATTCCAAATCATTACCTCCCTCTATCTTTAAAGTGTCAGTTGTGTGGTATTATAAATTGTAATGCAAGAAACATATACTATTTATTAGTACCTAATTATTAGAATTATAAATGCATTTTTGTTTTGAAATAAAACAGTAAAATTGCAGTCATGTTTTGATTTTGATAATGATTGTTAAGTAAAATATTCTAAAATGGATACAGAAATTTCCTAGATCTTGAATATTGCCACAAAGGTTCCATAAGAATGAAATGTTTGAGAATGTTGTTCTATAATAAAAAAGAAAATTGCTTAGGTACCCTATTAAAGCATTTTAAATAGATAGATTTATAAAAAATATTAAAAGATAAACATAAAGTTTAATTTTACAAATTAACCACAAAAAATCAATAGAAGTATGCATCATTATCAATCTACATTTTTTAGTTTTTCAGAATTTCTTTTAAATCAATAAGTTTGAAATTAAGATATTTTTGATGTTTACACATACTTACCTTCAACATCTCAATAAATCTATAACTTTAAAATATTATTTTTTAATGTAATATTATTCCTAATAAATATAAATCAAAATTTCCAATAATTATCAATAAAAAATTTTTATAAAGAAAATTTTAAAATGTACAAAGAGATGTTAAGGTAAAAAAAAAAAATTAACAATTTAAATGACATCATATATGGAAAAACTATATACATAGATATTTCCATATGCACAGATTTGTTGACTATAAATACATTTTCACATTTGTTTTAGTCAACATTAATGATTGTAATAGCTGCTGATGACAATACCAATAATACTTTGCAGTTTTTATTAAGCCTTTTTTTCCACAACTGTGAAAGTAAAATAATCTGCAACATAGAAAGAGCTACCATATATCTGTTAGCCATTTCTTTTGATTAAAATTAATTGTCTTAGCAATATCTGCAGATACTGGAAATAGTATTCAACTTTATTATTGTGTAGCTAAAGTTAGTATCATATTTTGAAAAGTAGACATAGAATAACTTAACTCAGCAAGTATCAGATACATTACTAAACAGTATGTTAATGATTTAGAGAAATCCCATATACTTTATAATGGAGTTTTCTTTTGAAAAGAATTGTTCTAAAACAAAGACATACATCCAAAAATAAAATGCTATAAAAATGACCCTTGTTTATATATTATCAGTAAAAAACATATTTTATAATGTGAACAGTAATGCCTCATCTGGACATAGTGTTTCAGTCAAAGTATTCTAAAACAATATTGCATAGATTGTGTGTGATCTAGGTTGTGAATCCTTAACCATTAAAATTTATTCTAAGCAAACAGAAAATACAGAAAGTTACTGCTAAAGAAATAACATATTTTACAACTAGTAAAAAAATATTTCATTATTTCAAAAGGCAATGGTTAAGGAGTAGAAACATAAAATTAATAAATGCTCCAATATTTTAATATCTCCATTGGGGGGGGGGGATGAGAAAATTTTTCATTTTGTTTGTAGGAGTATTGTATCATTGTATTAACTTTTATAGTTTTTTTCTTTATTTTGTTCTTAAGAATGAAATTTTTTAATAGAAACTCAGTGTAAAAGAAATTTATAGTGTAAGTAAAAGACAAGTAATTTTACACACTTTTATTATTTTGTTTTCAAAAAATCAATATCTAAGAGTAGCAAATTTTATTTACACATAACTGTGTGCTTGTGTTTTAAACTAACTACACAAATTTAATAACGATGCTACTTTCAATGTAGATTAAATTAGGATTTCTTTTTGAATAATTTAAAGAGGAGATTCATTATTTTAACATAAAGCAGTTTAAAAATTATTCCAATACCTGAACCACTTACAATCAGTAAAGGATAATCTACTGCAGACAGATAGCCATGCGTACCCTTCATTGCCACATCCACTAAATTGTACATAATAAAAATTGCATTATTTATTAACAGAAATATGCACATTTAAATGAAAAATCTTTTTGAAATTCATAAGTAAATATTAGTTTCTGAAATTTAGAAATATATGCAACGAAATTTTAAGAATTTATATAAACAAAGTACATTGTTTAAACTCAAAGCATAAGAGAAAAATTTTAAAAATATTGAAAACATTTAAACAATTAAAAGAGGTCACAGAATTTCTAGTCTAAATTTACCATATAGGTTTAAAATTTTATTTGCTGAAATAGTTTAATGTTATATGAAGTACTTACTTAAATTAAAAAAAATAGAGAAATGAAAAACTTAATTGAATGCTGATATATGTCTACCACTAAAAACATTAAGAGTGATTATTACTTTAATGAAGTTTCAGATTTATTTCCATTAACGACTAATTTAAAAAATATTAATAATCCACTAACAAATATTTTATTTGGATATCTATATTTACGATATTACACATGGGAATAGAAGAAAAGAAAAACATATGTGAAAAAATATCGGTTTGACCGAGGCTTCTGATCTTATATCTCAATAAGGTCTAACTATCAACTACACTTTTATAAGAGGTTATTAGAATATATTATAATATGAATTAGCCAAATCCAGAGGGAATTAATAAGAGTTTGTAAATTGTGTATAAAGCAAATTCTTCCATAATTAACAGAAGCAGACAAAAAATAATAAAAATCCTTCATCGTTATTCAAAAAGAGCTCATTTTTGTGAACACACAAGGACCAATGAAATAGTTATTACAGTTGAAAAAATAAGTGTTAGGTTTTGATACATATAACGTTTTTTAACAAACTTTTTATAATTAAAGAATGATTAGAAAAAAATTACTTTCTCAAAACAAAAAATGCAAGGAAAATATAATACATATCTAAAAGTAATTTTAATTTAAATATTTTTTGATGAAAAATCAAGCAAAGTAATCATTTATATTTTTTTGTTTCAAAACAATTTTTAAACACATTTTTCCATTTTTCAATAAAGGAAAGTATTTTACTGTCAAGCATTTTCTTCTTGTTTGATATTTAAAACTTATTTGTCATTCTCATTCATTATGCTCACAATCATTTAGTTACCTGATACTTCTAACACATAAATTAAAATATAAGTCCACATTCTAAAGGGACTAAAAGGAAATTTTGGACAAAAGTAAGTTTCTTTGTGTAAAAAAAAAATAAAATAAAATAAAATAAATAAATAAATAAAAAAAAGAAAGCTCATACAAATGACTTACATTCATTCAAGATAATTACATAAGTGTTCTTGAATTTCTTTAGCTACAGTAGTTTCTTTAATAAAACCTGCATGCCAAAATATCTTAGATATCATGTTTTCTTCAACATCATACCAGATACAAATTGATAAGGGTACTTCCCTGAAAATGTCAATTTCAGAAAGTGGTTTTAAGCCATTATCACTCACTACAAAAGTACCTAACAATATTTCCATTTGAGGCTGTTGATTATAATCTGATGTGTGGGACATAAAACTGGCTAAAGATTAGGAGGGAGAAATTCCAGATAAATTACTTAAAAAAAAAGTGGAATTTCAACATTAGCAGTGAAGTTAATTATCCATAATTTGAAGGATGTATGATTTTCTAATAAAAATATCAATTCAAGTTTCTCAATTATTAAAATGAAAAAAATCACAATTTAAAAAAACAAGGCAATTATACATGAAAATAAATTCACATGAAGTAGATTTTTCAAAACTTTAATCAGTAAATGGGATTTTAAAGTATTATTATATCTAAAGAACTAAATACTATGGATGAGATACTAATCCATAAATTACAGGAAATTCATAAAAATATTGCATCATATGTAAATAAAACATATAAAAAGATGTTATGAATAAATTTCAATTTTCTTATTTATGCAATACATGTCTTTTCTTTGTGCATATTCAGAATAAATATTTTTTCTCTGTTTAGAGTAGTTTTCGATCTTTCGATGCTGCGACAAATTAAAAGAAATAACATATCATGATTATTCAAGAAAGAAAATTTTAATGAGTTTTCACTAAGGTTCCTTCTTTTGTCATTCTTAAGGACTGTATAAATATAAAGAATATTTAAAATAAACATGGTTTTCTACTTGAGCTCATATTCTCTTGACATCTTGTTCAGTAGTTTGAAAAATGTTTTCAAAAATAAATTACATAAAACTTTTATTTTATACAAACAAAATAAATAGCCTGTACTAATGTTATCAGTCACATAATGTGCAAAAGCTAGCGCAGATTAATAATATCCAATTTTAAGTATTCCTTAAAAAAATCTACAAAATGAGATATTTAATTTAAAATATTTTTATGGAACAAATTAAAGAAAATACTTTATTGTATTTACTTTCCTTTTCAATTATTACAGAAACAAATAGATAATTTTTAATTGATATGTTTTATTCATAGAAGTAAAAAGCACATTTTATAATACACATACAAATTTCAAAACATATTGAAGATTATAAATCCCCATTTTATAAAAAAAAATATTCATAATAAATCAAATGTTTTCTCCATAACTTAGAACAGCAATGGCCACAGAGATGGATAGATATGATTTATTCTGGCATTTTACTTCGACGGCTAACTATTAAAAATTTGAGCAGCATAAAAACAGAAACATAAAATTCAAAATAAAATAAAAATTATTCTTTTAATGTATCGCTATTAGTCTTATCAATCTACTTTATAGCGACGTTAAAAAAAAGCATAACGTATGTTAACTTTACATGAAGTTGCTGTTAATCTGTTAAATACATTATTACTTATTATACATAACGGATTACATAGTAAGAAGTTTCATTGATTGACAAATTTTTGTTAAAAACAAAACCAACATATTTTCTTTCACCATAAATATATATATATATATATATATATATATATATAGGAAATACATTAAATTAAATATATAAATATTAGGTAATTATTTCTTTTATAAAAATTTTCTTCAGAGAAGTATGTAATATAATATTTACAAACATATCAATTACAATTTTAACATTTATCAATTTGAAAACAGTGGTAAAGAGAGAGAGAGTTTTATTTGCCTTGATTTCTGAAAGGAATATTAAATGTAACTTTACAGAAAGCATTGAAGTTCAGAGTCAATATAGTTTACAAAAAAAAAAAAAAAAGCTGATTAAACGCGAAATCTATAAATGAATAAACTCTAATTAAGAGCACTTTGTTTCCATTAAATATGCATACCTGCAGAAAAAAATTTAATAAATTTCACAAAAATAAGACTACAATTACCAGAAACATTGAAAAATGTTTGATCAAGACTTTCAATCTTTAATATGAACAAGTATACTCCATCCATATCAACAGAAGTAAGTTTAGGCCCCAGCTGCAAGATAAAATTATTTTTCAAACTTAAAATACAAAATTTAAATAAAAACATTGCATATTAAACTTAAATATAACTCTGAACCCCATTAAAAAAGCACTATAATAAATTAGAATTACTTAGTCAACATTATTTTTACATATATAACTCAAATTTTTAAATTAAAGATCTAATATATTTACTATAGATTTAATTTATTATAATTTTTAAAGTTAAAAATAGACAGCTTATACTTTCACTGTATTCTACAATATATAATGATTTTGACTTATTTTCTTAAAAAATTTGAAAAAATTTTATATATGTATCAAAAATTTAAACTATAATTCTAAGAAGCCAATTATCACAAAATGTCAGTAGAAATGGTAACACAAAGCTAACACTTGTGACAGTCTAAATATGATGTGATGTTAAATGAAGATTTACTTTCACATTTTTCCTAATACAACTAGTCAGTTTTTCATAATATAGCCTTTTTAACAAACTTTAAATTTTTAGGTTAGTTGTTAGAGCAAATATTGGGTAAGTAACAATGTCTATAAGAAATCATACAACATTATTCTTGCTAAGAAATCCATATTAATGTAAGCATTAATTCACATGAAAAATGAGGAAACAGTTTAATGTTAAAAGAAGATTTTTCCTGCTATTTAATAAAACATGTATTCTCTTCCAAACAAATTAGCATTTTAGTTATTTAAAATTACTAGTTATAATTACTTAAAAAATATTGTGTTCTTTATTCTCAGTACCTATCAATAAATACTACAATTAAGACATTAAGATTCACAAGAACATGATTTACTAAATATTTTGTTCTAGATATAACTTTACAATATTCCAATCTCAATTCCATTACAAGAGTAGATTTTGAAGTTATACCAAAATCTAACATTGAACAATACTGAACTGCAAAGTGTCTAGATAAATGAAAAATGTAAATATTTTCTTAACTCTTTAAGATGATAATTTCAACTAAGACATCAAAAAAAAGTATTCAATAGAGGAAACTGTTATGTGTAAATATTGAATTATAATATTTAGACATCAAAACATAATACAAAAATCTGGATTAAATTCATAAAACACAATAAAAAATTAAGATGAATTACAAAATTATACATGGGGAAAATTGTGAAATGGGAATAAAATACAAATTTATGGAAAATAAAATATATGCAATTAGGCTATTAACATTGCATTAAAACTCATTGTTAAATCAAAATGGAATTTGAATGAAGCAATAAAAGCAAAGGATGCTCTTTAAAAAGACATTAATTTTAAAAATTGAATCAAGTTGAGAGTTAAAATTGTGCAGTCTACAAAAAAAAAAAAAAAAAAAAAAAAAAAAACATGAAATACATATACATTTATATAAGACCAGATCTATTTTTGGAATTTAAATTTTAACTTTTATCTTCTATTTTAATCAAATTTAAATTCTTTATTATTTTAGATCGTTAGTAACAGTTAAATAGATTACAATTTCATGTGTTCTGTCAAGATTGTAAATTATGTTACTACTGGGGTAGCTCCACATACAGTGTCTGCTTACAATTACAAATCTGATAATTTAATTAGCTGTATTTGAAAACCTATTACAAATAAATATCAAATGACAAATCCAAAATAACAAGAATTTTTTTTACAAATACTTTCTTTTCATTGCATTTATATTTTTATAATAAACGTGTTTATTTATATGTTATGTTTGATATGTGTTATCATGTGGAATTCAAGTTAGATTTAATGTAGAATTTTTGAAACTCATAATTTTTAAGTTGAAATTAAACAAAAAAGTTTCATAACGAAGCTAATTGCAAAAACTTTTAGTCATTAAATTTTTTTTAAGCAAATAATGATAGAACTCTAGGTAACAAATATTTTTTTATTCTACTTTAACCCTTTGACAGTTTAATTTTTTTTGCAGAATTCGGTCAAAAAAAAAAAAAGTCACAAATTTTTATTGCATTTTTTTGTTTATTTTACATTTTTAAGTAAAGCTATGTAATTACAATTAACATTTCTAATATTTTTTAGCATTTATTACAACTTTTTTTCTGTAATGAAAATAATCAATTTTCCCTAACATTTACAGATAATTCAGTTTCTGATCCCGAGTCACAGTTTGAATCGCAAGGAATTAGCTCCATATTCTCTGATTTATCCATTATTTAAAAGTAAAAATATATTATTTAGCTATTACATCAATAAAATTATCAGGCGGTTAGTAAAATATAACCAGAATGCTGTACACTGAAAGAAAATTCGTCTTCTGATACAAAACTTGCGAAAAAAACTGTGCTTTTGAACAAATCAGATTAGAAAATAAAATAAACTGCAAGCTATCATTTACTGTACAACTATCGCCATCTATACGAATAATTTGTTACTAAATTCGGAAAAAATACAGCCGAAACAGTGCAAACGAAATATAAATCAGATTGCCTGCATGCTGTACAGGGAAATCAGTAAAGGACTTAAAGTTGTGCCCGTACGGTGTTTGGGCAAAACAGGGAAGGCGTTGATCCTTCAGCCAGAAACACATGTAATCAATAGTACTATTTTTCAGATACATCTTTAAATAATAGAATAGTAAAATGCTTGTCACAATCAATGCAAACATCATATCACTTTAAAATTACCAGCACACAAAAATCTTATAACTATTCTGTGTTGTCATATTTTTTTTAAAATAAATTTACAGGTATAATTTATAAAAAGACTATTAAATTTTAATACACACATTTCCAATATAATTTTAATGATTATATTTAAATGTTTCAATAAACTCATGCAAATCCATTTTTCTTTCTTTGAAGATATTTTTAAAGTCAGATAATTTATTTACATTTATACATTACTTCATTTTAGGTCCTAATAACAAAAAAGGAAATTCCAGAAGTATTTAAGGATTTTTAATGATTGTTTAAACTTGGATACATTTATATGTACTCTATTTGATCAAACTTTACCGATATCTATAATAACAAGAATACTTATTGTAATTTGGGAAGATAAATAATTTGGATTTTTAAAGAGAACATCATTGTAAATCGCTGGATTACAGTAAAATTAGAAAGTTGTAATAAAAAATGCTAAAATGTGACAGCTTAAATAAAATATTTAATTTAATTAAATTCCATAGCACCAAGGAACAATCACACTGTTGAAGAATGAAACTCTTTTCCCTTATGCACTGCCTTGAACTTTACTTCATTTGCAATTATGTGAGACTCAAAGAAAAAAAGAATTTTGTTTCTTAGAAGAGTTTGTTGAACTACTTTAAATTAGAAACATCTCTGTATCTTTCCTCTTGGTAAATGTGTAATTCTTTCAATGTATAATCTTATTAAGTTTAATTATAAATATTTTCATAATTAATTTGAGCTTGTATTAATTAGAAAAATAACACTGAACCCCTTCAAGAATTAAAATTAGATAATTCAATAATTTGACTCACCAATCATAATGGTGCATTGGCCCTGAAGAATATATTGAAAAATAATTACTAATCAACCGATGCGAGAAAAGAAGATTTATGATATTTTGAATTAGAAGATGCTTCAAATTATTGTTTAATTTTATGTGAAAGCTTTGAATTTGAATTCTAGTTCATAATTGAGTAAAAGTATATTTGTTTACCTGTTTGATGATATTTTAAACAATTATATGAATTTTATTAGAAATGCTTACAAGAATAACTATCAACTATACTATTTAGTAGAAAAAGAAAATATATGATTTATATGTCATTTTGAATAATATTTGATTAGATTTTAGAGCATCATAAGTAAAATAATTTAATTGTTTTGATCATAATAAAAAATGGATGAACTCTCAATGCTAAAGAAGATATGAGGTGTCATTAAGGTAAGTGTGACTAGATTTCTGAATAAATTAGGAGGTGAATTCGAAACATTATTATTTGTTGAAGAAACTTATTTGCTTCTGCAGCATTTCAATTATTTAATAGGAATGTTAAAATAAATTTAAGATTTAGGTAGAAAAATTCAAGAGCTCATTGTAGATGAAAAAGAATTTGATGCAGAACTACTATCTGCAGTTAAATATAATCAGAAAATAATTATGTGGAATTCGAAACTTTCACCTCAACTGAAAATTATTAGCTGTAAAGCTATAACATTTTCTGATCAGAATACATGAACAGAAGAAAGAGAAAATATATTACCAGAAAATAATCACATTGAGACTTCATCCAGTTTCTCAAACTAATAACTTTTGAACTGTAAAATTACTCAAATTAGAAATAAAAAACATTATGGAGATTCATGTTCGTGGATAAAATATTCAGAATCAATTTGAGAATTCTATTGATAAAAATGAAAGTCTAACTAAAAGAGATAAATTTTCATATTTAAAGACTTTATTGGGGGTGGTAGCTGCTAATGTAGTTAATGGGTTTTCTTCTTTCAAAGAAAACTATGACAAAGCATTACAATTGTTGAAACAAAGATTTGGTAGAATAGGATTAGTAATAAATGTGCATATGTCTAAGCTTTTGAACCTTTATCCCAAACAAAATCCAAATGATATAAAAGGATTGAGAAAATTGCATGACACTTATTAAGTAAATATTCGATGTTTAGAGTCTTTAAATGTTACTTCCGACATGTATGGCCATTTATTATATTCTATTTTAATTGAATTGATACCCGACAATATTTCTTTAGAATTTAATTGAAAATGCTTACATCAATTGGAAGAAAGTGATTTTGATGTCACGTCATTACTGTAATTTCTTAAAATAGAAATTGAAAGTAGGAAATCATCCATTTTATTTCAGAATTTGAAAATTGATAAAAGAAACCACAGCTTTCAGCATAATTCTATTAAAAACAGTCACTAGACTTCATGCTAAGCACCACTGAAACTTCAAGGTAGTTACTCCGATAAAATATCTCACCCCCACCATAATTCCAGAGATTTTGAGTATTCAGCAGCAGCTATTGAAAACACTTGTATTTTTTGTAACGGAAGTCACTCATTGGAGAAATGCGATTCTATAAATGTTGAAAAAAAGAAGGAAATATTGAAAATGAGGGTGTTTTGTATTTTTATGCTTGAAATAGAAACATTGAATTAAACATTGTAAGGAAAAAATTATTTGCAAAATTTGTAATCTTAAACACAATAGATCAATTAGTCATCATTTAAATAAACCAAATAATATTGAAGAGAATAAAATTGTTTCAGCAATATGTAATCAGAGTGCTATAAATAATTCCTTAATAAAAAAGAATCAGGGTATTTTATTTCAAACTTGTTCTGGGAGAGCAAAATCACCTGCAACAAAAAAGAAATTGAGTTATTAATTAGTGTGGATTATTATTTTAAAGTTATAATATTCAGTAGAATTAAGAAATTAAATGAAAAACTTGTTGCTTCAGATACTATTTTTGATTGGTGTTTATAAGGTCAAGTAGGTACAAATGATCATTTGTTGAGCATGAAAATAATTGTTGAAGATAAATCTATTTCTGACCAGTTGAAAGAGTTTTAGAAACTGGAAAATATCAAATTTGATACAAAATTCGATTCGAAAGATGTTAGAGATAAGGAGATTAAGAAGGAGTTTGAAGCAGGTATATTTTACGAAAATAGGCGTTATAAAGTGAAATTAACCTGGAAACCTCAATTGTAACATCTGTTGAATAATAATGTGGAAGTTGCTCGTCGAAGATTTGAAAGACTAAAAACCCCCTTTATAAGTGATCCCATTTTCTTTAATGAATATAAATCAATTTTAGAAGAATAGCACCAGAAAAATACTATACAAACCATAGGAATTTAAAAAGATGAAAACGAGTATAATTGTTTTTATTTACCTCACAGAGCAATTATTTGTGATGATAAAGTTACAAATAGATTAAGAATAGTATTTGAAGCCTTTTCTCATGCCAAAGGAAAAGTTTCTTAAAACAATTGTTTACATACTGGGCATAATTCAATTCCTGATATTTTTCTTCTTTTGATTAGATTTAGTGCTAACCTTATAAGTATCACTACTGACAAAAAGCAAGCCTTCCTTCAGATTGAAATAAAGGAAGAAGACAGATTTCACTAGGTTTATATAAAAGGACATGTGGAAGGTAAAGATCCTCAGGTTTTTGTTATGAACAGAGTTCTCTTTGGAGTAAAATCAAGTTTTTTCTTACTCACTGCCACCATCAAGCTTCATTTGAAGTGGTATGTAGATATCTTTCTTTATACTTGCCAGCTGATTAAAAGTTCTCTTTATGTGGATGAATTCATTTTTGGTAAAGAAAATTTAGATAAAGCTTTAAAATCCTTCTTCTAAAGTTATAATATTTTTAAGGAAGCTAGTATGCTCTTAAAAAAGTGGAAAACTAATTCCATCGAACTTCAAAATGAACTAATAGAATTTGGCTTAGAGTTAGACAACTTAGAATACTTAAACGATTAGACTTTAACCTTTCAAATGTTTCAGGAGTAGCATGGGATCATAAGAATAATTTTTATTTTCACACCTTAAAGTGTTGAAAAATTTCTTTCCAAAAAAAGTTAACTCTAAAAGGTTTCTTTTACGAATAGCAGGTAGAATATTCCACTCAGTAGGAATCATTGCACCATATATTATCCATATAAAGTGTTTAATTCAAGAAATTTGGTACTTAGGTTTGAGTTGGGATGACAATATACTCAAAGAGACAGCTATGAATTTTAAAGTTTGGTGCAATAATATCAAAGAGTTAAGAAATTTACAAATACCTTGCTAGTATTTATCCCCAGCTCTATCAAAAGGGGTTCATAGCATATAATTGCATTGTTTTTCTGATGCTTCGAAAAAGACTTTTGGCACTGTAACTTACTTATGAATTAAATTAAATGATGGAAATGTGGTAAACAGTTTTGTGGTATCTAAGAGTAGAGTCGCACCATTGAAAACTCTTTCCTTGCCTAGACCTGAACTCATGGGTGTATTATTATTAGCCAGGTTGAGTGATAAGATTATTCATGGATTAGAATTCTCTATTACCAGATTCTTCTGGACTGCTTCTTTGATTACTTATTTTTGGATAAAAGATATTCCAAATAAATTTAAAGTTTTTATGAAAAATAGAGTGCAGAAATTTCACAAGTATGCAAACCCAAATGAATGGTTTCACTGTCCCAGTGAAGAGAATCCAGCAGACCTCATTTCTAGAGGACTTTTAGTAAATGAGATGAAACATTACAATCTTTGATGGTTTGGACCAGAATGGTTGAAAAAAGAATCCTCATTTTGGCCAAAAGTTTTCGAACACACAATCAAGAGAAATAGATTTAAACAAAGAACTTGAAATTCACAAAGTTTTTTTTAATTACAAAAGCTACAAATGAAGATAAGATGATTGATACATAAATAAATAAATATTTCTTTCTCTAAATTAGTTAGAATAATTGCTTATTTAATATTTTATGAAAATTGCAAACAAAAACCAAGCAACAGAAAGATTAACTACTTGAATATATTTGAATTCCAAAATGTCGTTAAATTTATAGTTAAAAGCGTGCAGTTATCTGAATTTCATTCTGACAAAAAATTCCTAAAAAATAAAGAAAAATAGAAATTCCTAAAAATAGCAAAATTTTGTCTCTAAATGTTTTTGAAGATGAACTTTTGAAAAGTGTGAAGAAGATTTAAATTTTCTGACATAATAGAAACTCAGAAACATCAAATTTTCTAGCCTAAATCACATCATTTGACTCAATTAATTATCAAACACTTTTATAAAAAATGCTTGCACTCAGGAATCCAAACAACTATTTCTGTAATTAGGTAATTGTATTGGATACTATGTGGTCAAGATAGAGTACAAAGAAAGGTAAATAAATGCATGACATGTTTCAGAACTAAAACATAAACTATTATTCAAATAATGGGAGATTTACCTAGAGATAGAATTGTACCATTCTGACTAAATGAAAATGTTGGTTTAGATTTCGCAGGTCTTACATTGACTAGACCCAACTTCAAAAGATCGAACATAATTTTGAAGTTATACATTGAAATTTTCATTTGTTTTTGCACAAAGGCCACTAATTTTGAAGTTGTGTCTGATTTAACGGCTGTGGCCTTCCTTGCTTGCTTTAGAAGATTCATTTTAAGAAGATCAGAGCCATCAGTTATTGGGAGTGATAATGCAACAAATTTCAAAGGAGCCAAAAATACTCTACATTTGATGCTGAAAATTTGCCAATCCAGTTCTGTCCAGGATTTCACAGCTGAAGAAAGTATTCGTTGGGAATTTATACCTCCTGGATCTCCCCACTTTGGAGATTTGTGGGAAGCAAACAACAAATCTATGAAAAGATTATGACAACCCTTGTGACTCATATCAAAGAAGTTCTGAATTTCCGACCACTGTCGCCTTTGTCTGCTGCTCCTAATGACCTTCAACCCTTCACTCCTGGACGCTAATTGATTGGAGTACCTGTTGTATCCTTTCCTGAGCCCCATATTGCCTCAAATTCTTTTACTTCTAGGTGGAGTCTTGTTCAGAAACTGAGGAAAGGGTTTTGGAATCGATGAAGCAAAGAACATCACAATGAGTTACAATCAAGAGCCAAGTTGAAAAAGCAACAGCTCGATGTTAAAGTTGGACAGTTTGTAATTCTCAGAGACAAACATGGCAATCATTTAATGGGAAAAAGCATGAATTTGGAAAGTGTACACAGGAAACAATGGACTTGTAAAAGTAGTAAATGTGGAAACCACAAGAAACGTTTTGTATTGCAGTGTCACCAAGATAGCACCATTACCTTTCTTTGAATATGTTGGACAACCTTCCAACAAGGGGCGATATGTTGAGGTATAAAACTTTTCCCTCAAGCACTACCTTGAACTTATCTTCGTTTGCGCATGCAAGAGACTCAAAGAAAAAAAGAATTTTGTTTCTTAGAAGAGTTTGTTGAACTACTTCAAATTAGAAACACCTCTGTATATTTCTCCTTTGTAAATGTTTCAGTGTATAATCTTATTATGTTTTATTATAAATATTTTCATAATTAATTTGAGCTCATATTAATTTGAAAAATGTAACACTGAACACCACACTAGAAGAATTAGAGTTAGATAATTAAATATTTTGACTCCTTAAATAAAGACTTTTAAATTATTGACATGGAATGTATTTCTTGTTAAGTAGGGTTAGTTCAAGTTAATCAGAAAAACTCATTCCAACAAAGATTACATACATTAAGCATGAAATGATCAGAAAGAAGCTCACCTTAGTTTAAAAAAACACAATAATAAGAGTATAAAATCAAGAAATAAAAAAATAATAAAAATTAGAAAAAGACAATGTTTTAAATAATTTATACGCAAAAAAGGAGAATTATATAAATTGTAGTTTTGTTGCAAGAAATAGATTGGGATAGTGATATTTAAGAAATCATCTCAGTTTTCCTTTATAAATTTTACCTTGGTTCAAAGCTTTTCTAGCTTTCAAACATGTATTAACCACAAAAAAGGCAGTTTATCCTATCTTTCATAACCCTCTCCCCAGAAAACTATTACATTTGTTTAGAAGCATATTACCAGATACTTAGATATCAAACATGTCATTTTTCAGAGAAAGTACTTTCAATTTTATGAGTCAAATAGTGATAAATTTTATAATTTAATCTAGGAAAAAAGTATTAACACACTTAAATACTAAAAATAAGTAGAGCAAATATCATGATTTTATGTACAATACTTAGTTCTAGAAATTTTAATATAAAATTTTTGTAAATACATATATATAACAACAAAATTACAACTTCTTCAAAATATTTTTATCCCACACCATAAAAGGCAACTTTGTCAAAATTTAACCTCTTCATATATGCATTCATGAATGTCTCTAACAGTCGGGTGTATCACCTGTGAATTCCGGAAGATCTGGCTTAGTAGATGGCTGGTACAAATGACCATTTTAACCTTAAAAAATTTTTAACAACCACTAGATGACATCATGTGTCTATTATCTTGAAATAAATATAATATTAGTATATATCGACCTTCATTTTTTTCATACTTTGTCTGTGTTTGGTATTTTAGTCTAAAAAGAAATGTAAGCACACAAATAGAGCTTGCCTTCTAAGCTTTTCATGTGATATAAGCATTCACATTTCTAAAAGCTTTCCAAATACTTTTTTGTATTTTTTTCTAGTGACTGCGTTTGGGATCTTTTAGGGTTTTGAGCTTCAGTTCTGTTTCAGTTTTAGTTGCTTTTAGATATATTTTGTGTGCTTCTCTTCTTATTTCGTAAAAACTTAACTCCAGATTATTATGGTGAGAAAGCATTATTTATCAGAGGGAGAATGTACTCACGTGATAAATGAACCATTTACTGATAGAGGTCGAAGTGATGATTCATTTTCTAAAGAGTTAGTGATGTTTCTAGCGATTCTGACACAGATATTTTGTCAGAGTTGGAGTTCACCTGTGAAGGCTACCTTCCACTTTTCGCTTTCCGAATTCTGACCTTCACCAAATCTGGCTCAAGATGTTTCATTTTAGATTAGAAAGTTTGAGAAATTGCATACTTATACATTTGCTGGAATACTGGGAACAAATCCTGTAATTAATGTGGAAAAATAAATTGATTTTTTTTTAACTTTTTATTTGATGATGATTTATTAAATTTGATTACTGAAAAACAAACAGTTTAGCTCAAAACACTCAAAGAAACACTCCATGCACTTTTAAATCAGGCAGATTTTCAAATTTAACTATTGAGAACATTAAAGTGTTTTTTGCTATGATAACATTGATGAGCATTATAAAGAAACCTAACCTAAAAACGTATTTTACTACAAATGAGGTTTTCACTACTCTGTTTTTCAACTGTTATCTGTTATGAAGTTATGCCTTGGGAGTAATTTTTCAACCTTTTAAAATTTCATCCTTTAAAACAAGAGTGCTAAAAAATTGAGAAAACAAATAAATCATAGAAAATCTGAAAAATAAATTAAATAATATACCTAAGGGAAATATTTGCATAGATATATTCCTTTATGGCTGGAAAAGACATCTTTTCTTTATTTAATATTATATCAAAACGATCTCGTTATGGAATAAAAATATGTAAGCTATACGATCAGTTTCTGGTTATGTAAGGAGTTTTTTAATTCACTGTGGTAAAGTCACTAATATGTAAGGCAGTGAGAGGTCTTAAGGAGAAAGAGTTGTGAAATTATTGATGGACTCGTCACTTAAGAAAGGATATTATTTATGTTTGGATCAATTTTTCATCTATTATAAATTATATACATTCTATAAAAACAAATATTGCAGGGAAAGTTTTGAAAACAAAGAATAGAATTCCCAAAGACTTCACACAAAGTAAACTGAAGAATAGTGAACTGGGTGTGATGCAACTCAGCAACATAAGTATCATAGCGTTCAAAGAAAAAAGAAAGATGTTTTTATGCTAATAAGCATACACGAAGCAGAAATGGCTAAGTCTAGCAGAAAAGATAAAGTTACTGACGAGGACATTTTAAAGCTTAAGTGTATCATTAATTATAACAAAAGCATTGGTGATGTAGATGTTGAAGATGAAATTATAACACACCATTCATGTTTTAGAAAATCAGTGAAGCAGAACAAAAAATTATTTCTCGAGCTTATGAATGTAACAATATTAAAATCCAACATTCTTTCTGACAATAAACATGGCCCTAAAACAACACTTTTCTAATTTAAAATGAAGCTAATTTAAATAATTTTGGAGAATTATGAAAATTATCAAGAAGAAAAACAGTTTACAGTAAGATTTCTACTAGCAGCTATTCAATTGTCTGTAGGAATTTTCTTACCTTTAACATAAACAATAAGGATGAAAAAAAAAATTGCAGAAAGAGCATAGTTTGCTCACAAACAATGCTTTGGCAAAAAAAAAAAGCCACAAATCATGGAGAATATTGCCTTTCTCAATGCTTCGAAATTTTCCTCACATAGAGTTGTCGTTTTAATTTTTTTCGTGTAAATTTCTTTTGTAAAAAGCTTTTATCATAATTGTTTTTTGATTTCAAAAGTTTACTAATGTGTTTTGCATGTGTGCCAATTAAAATCTTTCTCAAATTATTTCTCCAGGTAAGCATTACTTGACATATTTTCATATGAATTAAAGGGAAAACGTTATTATATTTTAGTTTTAATGAATAGAACATGTTATGCAATAATCTAAAACAGTGCCAAAATTTACAGCATTGAGACTTAAATTTTACTATTAATGAATTTTTTAAAGTTAGGAAAAACCCCCATCATGTAGTTCACTTCACCTGCAGGGAGCATCATAAACAAAGGTGCAATGTTGCAAAAAGGTTAAAGTAATCACTTTTGTTAATAAGGAAAGGCAACAAGGCAATTCTTAACATCTATGCTTGACGAGGAAAACTGTAATGCATATTTGTTTAATGTAACATAAATCTTCGACCATTGTTTACAATAAGTGCAATAGCTAATGGTGATAGTGGAAAATTGATTTATGAGTATAAAGAAATTATTAATGATCAATTAAAAAATGGGATTATTAAAGAATGTGAGAGGGATCAACAGGAGTATTTTATGATACATAGAGCGGTAGTTAGAGAAGATAAACAAACAACAAAAGTTCGGATAGTGTTTAATTGTATCAAAAAATCGAAAAATAATTTGTCTTTGATGGAATTTTAGAAACTGGCCCAAATTTAAATCCCAATATTCTTGAGGTTATTCTAAGTTTTCGCAAAAACTAAATAGCGTTTTTAATGATAGGAATTTCTGAAATAGATAGAAAATTCTTAAAATTTCTTTGGTATTCAGATAATCCTAACCAAAATTATAGGGTCATGAGAATTAAAAGATTGCCTTTCGGTTGTAGAATTTCTCCTTTTATTTTGAGTGCTACTACAAAACATCATATTAAAAATTTTGAAAAGAGCAATCCTAAGACATTTGAAATGTTAAATGAAGCACTGTATGTGGATGATTTGTTTTTTGGTGGACGTGGTGTTAGTGAGTCGTTTGAGTTGTCGTCGGATGCTGTAACGATATTAAAGAGCGGTGGATTTAATTTAAGAAAATTAAGGTCTAATAGTAAAGAGTTAGAGAAACTATGGAAGGAGAAAGGATTTAGTGATGGAGAGATAGTGGGTGTTCAGCAGTTGAAGGTTTTAGATTTGAATTGGTGTCCTGAGAAAGATAAGTTGTCGTTAGAGGTTTGTTTGACTCGTGGGCAACATTGCGAAATAGTAAAAGATGTGTTCTACAAACTGCAGCATGGATTTTTGATCCTATGGGCTTGATTTCGCTATTTGTTGTTCGAATTAAGTTGTTGTTACAGGAAATTTGGGAAATAAGCTGTGATTGGGACGAAGAGTTACCAGATGATTTGCGAGAAAAACAGGTTAAGTGGTGTAAGGAAACTGAAAAATTATGTGTAATTATTCCAAGATATTGTTTGCTGGATTGTAAAAATGAGCAAGTGGAGGCTCATGTGTTTTGCAACGCTTCATTAAGTACATATGGAGCAGTTGTTTATTTTAGATATTGTGATAATAGCGAAAATTATAGAGTGTCATTTATTATGTCAAAGAGTAGAGTAGCACCGTTAAAGAAAATGACAGTGCAGCGCTTGGAATTGATGGGACTTGTATAGGTGCTAGATTCAGACATTATATTAAGAATATTTTTAAGGATAAAATTGGAAGAGTAATGTTTTGGAGTGATTCTATAATTTCATTGTATTGGGTTAAGGGCTTCGCGAAGAGATGGAAACAATTTGTCAGCAATAGGGTTCTAGAGATTCAGGAAAGGTCAAGTCCAAGTGATTGGCATTATTGCCCAATGGAAGAGAACCTGGCTGATTTGTTAACAAGAAGTATTGCGGCTGAGAACTTGGTTGAAAATGAGAAATGGTGGTTAGGTCCAGTTTGACTTAGAATGAATAAAGATAATTGGCCTAAACAGATAGTGAAAGCTTCTGCAGAGGTAGCTAGTACCGAAGTATTGAAAGAACAAAGGCAGGATGAGGTGGGAAGCTTTGTTGTCAAATTAGAGTTTGTAGAAGAACTTTGGAATAGCTTTTTAGTTTGGAGTAAATTGCAGAGGGTTGTTGCATGGTGTTTGCGATTTATCAATAACGTCAGGGAGGATAAAATGTCAACTCCGTTTTTACAAACAACCGAATTGAAAAAGTCGCATGATTTCATAATCAAACGAGTGCAAAGAACTAATTTTGTGAAAGAAATAGCTGATTTAGAAAAGACTAAGGTGATAAAAATCAGTACTTTAATTTCATTAAGTCCATTTTTGGACAGTGGCGGCTTGCTTAGAGTTGGCGGACGTTTGAGGAATTCCAGTTTGCCAGAGACTGAGAAATTTCCTGTTATTCTACCCAAATATCATCCAGTATCACGACTATTAGTGAATTTTTATCATTTGAAGTACTTGCACGGAGACGTGCAGTTAATAAATTTTGCTATGAAGCAAGTTTATTGGATTGTAGGAGCAAAATCTGTTATTCGGAAAGAAATCAGAAACTGTGTTACATGTGCGCGATTTCGCTGTGAATTTTCAAAACAAATGATGGCAGATTTACCATTTTCTAGATTAAATCCAGGAAGAGCATTCGTAAAATGTGGTACGGACTTTGCCGGACCATTCTTGATAAGTCATCAACGTGGTAGAGGTTTGAAACCATCGAAAACATATGTGAGCGTGTTCGTGTGTTTTTGTACTAAGGCAGTTCACTTCGAACTTTTAGTGATTTGAGTGCCGATTCTTGTATTGCAGCACTAAAAAGATTCATAGCACGGCGAGGTAGAGCATCTGAAATCTTCAGTGATTGTGGAACTAATTATATTGGTGCAAAAAATTATTTAATGGCTTCTGCAAAGGAAACGGTAGGTAGATATTCGACCGATGAAAGTGTCAAATAGACCATGAATGTGCCATCTGCTCCCCACTTCAGAGGCCTTTGGGAAACAGCAGTTAAATCTATGAAATTTCCTATGAGACGTGTTATAGGATCTCAGATTCTTTCACAAGAAGAATTTTCTACAATTTTAGTAGAAATCGAAGCAGTGCTGAATTTTCGTCCTTTAGTTGCTATTTCCGAGGACCCAAGTGATTTCTCAGTCCTTACTCTGGGTCATTTTCAAATTGGTTCAGAATTATTAAGTGTTCCTGAAACTGATATAACAAGCAAGAAAATTCCCATTCGTGAGCGGTGGAAATTAATGACTCAGATTTCACAATCATTTTGAAAATTTTGGTCTAAGGACTACCTTATGCAGTTGTAAGTGCGCAAGAAATGGAAAATTTTATCTGAAAATTTATGTTTAAACGATTTGGTGTTGAGGACGATAATTTGCCCCCCCCCATAAAGTGGAAAATGGCAAGAGTAATTGAGATTTACAAGGATACTGATAATAGAGTAAAAGCAGTGAGCTTAAAAACTGCATCAGGTGAATTTAAAACGCCAATTCATAAACTGGTCAAACTTCCTGTAAATGACAGTTGATTTATTTGTTTTACTCATTTTAAGTTTTAATTTTGCAATTTTGTAAGTAATAATTTATGTATCATTGGTTTATATTTTGTGGTTTTTTTTTGCATAATTATGTTAATATTATAATTTGTGATTATGGTTCTTGATGACGTGGTCACGGGGCCCCAGTGCCTAGTAATAATAATTAATGCCAAGAGATATCGCTGTGTTTTTGTTGCAGGTGCATTGCAAAGCCCAAATGGCCAAAGCAGTCTGGTTTGGAAGCTGTAAAATAGTTGTTGTATAAATAAAGATGAGCACGAATGCGAAAAGCAAAATGGAGTATTGATTCTATTGTGTGTTGTTCATGCATATCTAACCCCCTAACGTTATGATAAATTGTGCACAGATGTTTCCAAGAATTTAAGACATAACATTTAGGAAATAAAAAAATAATTCAAGGCAATTTTTTTTATAACTTTTAATGGTAGTTTTTCTAATTTTTAGAAGTCATTTTTCTAATTTGAAACAACACCAAACAGAATAGCAATAATAAAAGATAATTATAATAATATTTAAATCAGAAAAATTCTTATATTTAACTAGAATGATTTTAGAGTTTGGAACAATGTTTTATGATTAAAAACAAGAAAGATGCTTTGAAAAATCTAGTTTAGTAAATGTAATACAATTAATATTTAGGTAGAGAATATTCAACAGAATATCCTATATGTATATCAAATGCCAAAGTTATACTTTATACATATAAAGTGTTATTTATCAACTTCAAGCTTCTTATGAATTTTTTATTACAAAAATACAATTACTTATATTTATTAAAATTTTTCATATTTTAGAAAAATTTACTGCTTTAATATAATTACTACATACAATTAACAAAATGTTAAAATGTTTTTTCAAAACAGAATTATTTCAATATAACTTAAGAATAAATATTTTGTTTTAAATACATTCACTTTAAGACAATAAAACTGAAAAGCATCAGTTTAAGAAAAAAAGAAGCTATAAAGAATTAATGTTATAAAAAACGCCGAGAGAAAATTAATGTTATATATGAGTACATCTTTAGTTAACAAATAAATACAATAAAATTGTAAAAAGCAGGAAAATAGACATAAAAATTTTTATTACAAATCAAATTCATACATTTAAATGGAAAGATGTACTAGTTTAAAAATTCTTCAAAGATTAGTTAAGATCATTCTTTTTTTATTAATAAAATCTTATCAATAACTATGAACTTCAAAATTTAACTTAAATAAAAAACTTAAAAAAATTAATTTATTTTAAAAGATAAGTCACAGTTTAGACTTTCTTTGTTTGTTGCAATAGTTTTGTTCTGAATAACCATTTTTATAAATATTTGTTCACATAATATGAACATTTTAAAAATATAACTAAGAGAAGTTGCACACATTTAGTGAAATTAGCACTAACGCAAAGGAATCTTCAATCAAAGCAAAAAATAGTACGTATCATGCTTCCAATGAAGACTCACGCTTGTATCTAAATAAAAAAATAGCTGAAAATATTATACATAGTCAAAAAATAAAAAAAAGCATAGTTATATTCTAAGAAATAAATACCTTTGCAGAATATGAACCAGTACTATAAAACTGAGAGTTCAAACTTTCATCAAAAATAGAAAGATTATCATTAATGAAGTGAGCATAATTAATTTTGAAATTTTCAGCAGGTTTTGTATTTTGAGAGAGCTTGTCTTCGTTGTCAGTATCTAGAAAATTTAAAAATTATTCTCATAAGAAACACATAAAACAAAAAAATGAAATCACATGCATTTTAGAATTTATTTTATTCACAAAAAATATAAAATAAATCTGAAGTTAATAAAATTATAAGCTACTCTAGAAGGCGTTTGATTAAAAGTATACTGCTTTAGTATAATAACTAGATACTTTACTTTTATTAATTTTCATTACACACCATTTAGTAGTCTTTTTAGAATTTAATTTTAAATCATAAACTTTAGGTTCAAAAATTTGAAATATTTCAAACATCAAATTAGTAGATTTTCACTGATCAGATTTGCAGAATAAACTAGCTCTACTTAACCACTTACTTAACTTTCAGGAATAATTTATTTTCAAGATTTCACACCAGAATTCAAAAGTAGAGATTGGTTGACAGGAATATAAATGCTATTTGATAAGGAAATGATACGCTTAAAGAAACAGAAATACTGTAAAATGTTTTTAAATGTCTTCCGTGAGAATTCAGTTTAAATTAAAAGGTATCTTGCAATAACAGCACATAAATAAATATAATAATGTGCTTAAAAGTACTCTGTACTTATTATTTAAATTAATCTAGAAAAAATTATTTATCATTTCAATTTTTTCAAAAAAAAATTTATCAAACTGAAATAATTATTCCTGACTGTTAATATTTGCAATATTGTATATTAGATTTTTTTTTTTATTAATGGGCTGTTAGCGTAACCTGAATTTAACTTTCAAAATTTATAAAATAAGTACTATTGAAATATTTTAAATATTTTAGAATTATTTGTAAAATTTAAAATAATAAACTAAAGGTATGAAAACAAAAACACTAAAACAAGTTTCATATAGTAGTGGGTTACTAAAACAAAACATTAAAATAAGTTTCATAAAATTGCTTGATGGTCACTTTTTGGATATGAGGGCCACATATTAAGTTCATGCTCGGTTTCCTAATAAATGCACATTGTCTGAATTCAAGACGATCCTGCACGTGGAATGGGTGCAAATTTTGAAGAAAGTTGTTCCAGGCTAATATTGGTTAATCCTATGTCTAATGCAAGGTGTCTTTCAGGTCAAAGGTAGCCAAACACAATATTAGTTCAAAAATTTTATTTTTTATAAATGTTCTTATTATTTTGTCCTACACTGTAATTATACTGAGATCTTGTATAAAGAGAATTTTCAATCACTACAAACATTCAAATCTGAGGAGGGAATCGATCTCACAAATTTTTGAGTTACAAAATAAGGCAATAACCATTTGGCTGACAGTTCAACAACTCAATACAAGGAAAACCACAAAAGAAATTTTAAGCTCCTAAAACATAAAACAAAAGTATTCACATAAATATATAGAACTTTCTTAAATTTCGGATACCACTATATTAAGTTTCAAGAAAAAATTGAATAAGAACACAAGACACATTTCACAAAAAACAAGAATAAGAAGAAAAAATCTAAAAATTTTGAAAATAATAATCAGAATATTTTAAATGCAGAGAGTGGACTATTAGGGAAAATAAAAATGTTTTTTCAAACATCTGATTTGGTTTCCTTTATATTAATATTGTATCACATATTGCAATATTATTTCATCATAAGGACGATCGAACATTTTCTCTAACATATAGCAGAAGGATTACTATTAACTCAATTTGCGAAAATGCATCCTTTAAGTTATTACTAAATAAAAATTCAAACATGAAATGTAGATTCATGAATACTGAAATTAATACCAATTTTTCTCTTTTAATGGCAGCAATTTTTGATTGTGTGTTAGATGTACAATATCATGTGAATGTTCCATTGGTGTAAAATAATTTTATAAAAACAGTTGAAATTTTCAATTTTGAAATTTAGCAATTTTAGACATTTAATATTATCAATTATATGAGCAGATATCGTTGAAAGAGTCCCTAATACTAATTTTTAAATCAAAGAAGTTTAAGAATGTCTGATATTCTTAACAAAAGATTGATAACATGACTGGATCACTCAAGACTAAACATATCTTCTAAGAAGAAATATTTTAAAAAATAAATTAACTCTTGAGGTGCTACACAGCAATAGCTACTTCAATTCTTAATAAACTATGATGTCCAGAGAAAAAGAATTCTTTTTCTTAAATATTAATGGTAAAATATATTTCCAAATGGTTGGTTTGTCATTATGATCACATTTTGCACAAAACATTTTTTCTCAACCAAGAAATACAGTTTAAGATTCAAACTTCTTCAAATATCCACATCAGAAAATACATACTACTATCCAGAAGGAAATCGAACATACATACTGTTGAATTGAAGGATAGAGCAATAACTATTCAACTAATACCTTACTAAATTTTTATTTGGAAAAATACTTTAAATCATGCTATTTTTAAATGAATAATTAAATAAAAAATTTTACCAGAATAAAGCATTTTAATTGTTTATGAATCTTGGTTTTTTATAGTCATCAAGATACAATTTTTTATGCTACCTGCAGGTTATTTTTTTTTTGTGTGTGTGTGTGTGTGTGTGTGTGTGTGTGCGTGCGTGCGTGTAAACTTTATAATCTCTCTATTAACAATCTCCAATATTATTGCGCAGTTTTTTTAAAGGCTAAAACGGTAAATTCAGAGGGCAATCATTAATATTTCAGAGGAAGTTAAAAAGATGAATTTTAAAATTATATAAAACATTGACAAGTTACCAAGCAAAAGAAATTCTTTAAAAAATTTAGCAGAGAAATGCTTTAATTAAACTATTTACATAATAATGAAGATATATAACAAATAATAAAAAATTTTCTACTTTACTAATATTAAAATAATATTGTAAATAAAGTTTTAGGTAAGACATTTAATAAACTAGTATCTCTTATAGTGAGAAAGTTTGTTAGTTTAGATATATTTTAAGAAACTTTATAAGTAATGTTTAATGAAGTTGATTTACAGACTTTATTTTTTTATGAAAACTCAACAAAACAAGTTAAAGAAAATAATATGATGAATGTTTAAATTACATAAACATGAGCTAATTTGAAGATTTCAGAGAAAAGTATTACAAAGTTTCATTAATTCTATGTTTGCTACCTCTAATTAGAATAAAACAATTTTAAAACTGAGCGATTCTGAGCAAGATTCTAAATAAATAGACAATTTAGATATGTAATAATAACTCAGCATTTAAAAATTACACTAATATTATTTTCACTAATTCTGATGTCAATATAAAATACTAATACAGTATGAGAGATGTAACTAAAATGATAAAAATAGTTTGTATGATCTGCTTAATTGTAATCGCAAATTTCTCACAAATATGACTAGATAATTCAGAAATATTTAGAAAAAATTGCAAGCTTAGTTAAAAAAATTGTCCAATAATATACTTTTTATAAAATCAATTTTATTCTGCATAAAGCTTCAAATATTGTTCGCAGTTTTGGCAATAAAATGTAGTCAAGAAATAAGCACTTGGAAACTATTTGAACTTCTAAAAAATGTTTTAAAATAATTCATCAACGAAATTACTATCTTAGTGTAACTTTGTCATTTCTACATTTTAATGACATTTAAAAAGTTTATATCTACTAGTTTAAATGAAAAATACTTCATTTAATACCTATAAATAAACTATAAGGTGCCAGTAACAGTACTCAAAAATTGATTTTCAACAATACTAAATCAACAGATTTTAAATAAAATTATTAATTTTTCAACTTAAAATATTTCATATTATATAAGATTCTGAAGAATAAAAGAAATTGAATAATGAATTAATAAATAATCATCAAAAATTACTTGAAAAAAGATTTAAGAATGTTGTAAAAGTTTTCAAAAAATATAATTTTTCATCTTTAACTTTAGCCCACATTTTTTTGACATTTATTTAGAGTGGTTGAATTAAACATTGAACTTGCTAGAATTCTTAGGAAGTATAAAGAAGATGAAACTCACACTTTATTTCGAAAAATTTTATGCCAGACATAATTTATACTATGTACACTCGTCATCTAAATGATTTCATGTAGCAGTATGCATCAATATCAGAATTGGACATATTGCCATTAGAAGATTATATAATTGAGTATTTCTTTTATTTTTAAAACAATTGATAATTATAGCCTAAAATATTAGCAATATTAAATTAATTTTATATTAAAGTAAATAATGCAAAGCAGATGGTAGTCAACAAACACATTTAAATAAAATGAAATAGTGATTAAATATGAACACTGAAAATCAGTGTAAAATATTGATGAACTTTGTTTAGACAATAAGCTGTTAGTGTTAAAATACATCTTACAAAATTCTAAATAAAAATTATGTACTTTTTAAACTTTTTTGAAATGTCCTGTGAAAAAATTGCTAATTAACATTTTAATACTTTATTTGTAATGAGCAAATTATACTTTATACTTCAAATTCTTTCTATAATTTTGTTGGAAAAAATAAAACTACACACAATTTAAAAATTCACAAAATGAAACATTAATTGAAACAAAATATTCTTCAGAAATTCTAAACTGATGATCTATGAATACTTTTAGCTAGTCTAAACGGTTAAAAAAAGAATAAGAAATGAGTTTTTGTTTTCCAATATTTTCAGAATGTATAACTTAAAATAGATACTGGCAATGAAAAATATTATACCACATAAGAAATCTTGTTTGCCTTCCATTATGTTTTGCATAATAAACTTCGTATCAGCAAGAATTGAAAAGAGCATGAGTGAAAAAGAGACAATTCACAAAAATTCTCTGTATACCTTTTAATTGTTTCATGTAGGGACATGAAATAATTTCTGTTAGCTTTAGTTTTCTAGGAGTAAAATGAAATTATTTTAAGGTTATATAATTTGAACCATGAATTGTAATACATTCCTTTTAAATACAATATACAAATTATAATGATTACGTTTATTTTTTTCATAATAAATGTAATTATAATGACAACTTTTTTCAAAAGTAGTGACAACAACTACAAATTACATAACTAGTATTAATATTTTGCATTAAGTATTGTAACTTATTTTATTTTAAAAAAAAAATGGAAAAATCATGTTCTTAGAAAACAAAATTACAATCTCTTCTCTCTAAGAAATAATTTCTTATTTTCATGGAACTATATCAATAATGTCTTTGTGTAGAAATAAAATTATGGAAACATTTCATTATAATGATTTACAAATTTTTAATGTTATTTTGCTCACATTTAAATCAAATTATATTTAAATAATCAAGGCACTGTTTGCTCATTTAAAATGTATACTTCAAAAATAAGCATAACTTAAAACAAAGATCGCAAGTAATTAAAAATTAAGCATAGCATGATGATGCTCATGTGTTTATTAATTTGTTAATCCATACATAAAAAAAGGAATTATTTTCCCATTTTCTTCTTTTAGCCAGTATTGCATATATGTTTTCAACAGCTCAAAATTTCACAAAAAAAATAATAAATTTTGAAGCATTTATAAGTGGAAACATACAGTAAGGTGATTCCAGTAATATGTAAGCTGATACAAACTTTTAAATAGATAATTTGTGAAAAAGAATGCTTTTTAAAAACAATTTTTCATATAAAGAATTCACATATAAAGAAAATAATGAAATAACTTAATAAGATACTAATATGCTTAATTATAATATTTAAACATAAAGCTATATCTTAATGTTTAATACTTAATATAAAGCGAAATGAAATAATTTATAATCCTCAACTAATCAAGTACTCTGATACAAAATTTCTATATGCAATAAGGAAATACATTACCCCACTTATATACAAAATGCATTGCTGATAAATAAAATATCAAATAAAATTGATGGTTTTCAATCATTTCATTTAAAATGAATATAATTGAGAATAATAACCAGTTGCTTTTGTAGTTGATGAAGAATTGCTAGATGACATATTAGATACTAGTAAGGATCTTCGTTCTTTAATTTTTTCTAGTTTTAAAACTTTGTTTTCCTATAGTAAAAACATCAAATATTAGTATATTGAAACAAGCAAAATAGCTACCATTAAGTATGGAAAGCAAATTTTAGTAAAAACATATAAGAATGAAATATCAATGCTTATATTTAAATCAAACCTTTCAATAAAATTATGAACAAATGTTTAAGAATATTATGAAGTAATACCATAGGATATAAAAAAGCTCATTACATTAGCAAGATTTATTTAATTGCCCCATATCTGTTTAATAAAAATATACTTAATTATAATAGTTAACAATAAAATACCAATTCTGTGAGTCACATTCTTACAAAAATTATTTTATATAATGAAAGTCATAAAATCAACATTGTTTTCAAAATTAGCAAAAATTGATTGTAAATATTCTAGAATTTTAACACTATTTTCCTCATAATCCATTAAGACAAGTATTTAAGAAAAATATTGCCAAATATTTTTTAAAATAAATATTGAAAAAATATCTAATTTTTAAAAATTTGGTATGGAAGACTTAGTACCAAACTTCAAGTAATAATGAAGATAAGTTAATTTTTCATACTACTGTTATTTTGAGTACATTGGGTTTGAATGAAAATTTCGCACACAGAAAACTGATTTAGACAATAACAAAACAGAATTTGGTCAATCTTTTTTCAAAGAGAAATCCGCTAACCTTTCATTATTGATATTTTGCATATTTATTGTAAATTTGAAATCTATTGAATTGACTTGTGTAACTTTCATACATTACAATCAAAATTATAATCTTGGATGAAAAATAATTTCAAATTACTAACACATACCATCATTGATTCTACGCAGTCAACAATGGTGTACTCTGACACTGAAATACAAAACTTATTTGACAATATCAAAAATTCTATATATATATATATATATATATATATATATATATATATATATATATGTCTGTTTATTATAATTGATTTTATATTTAAATTCACATAGCACTCCAACAAGGTAAACTTATTTCCTTGACCTAACCATTTTTAGAAATATTTTGAAGTTAAAACACAACATTTCAAGGTGCTGTATAAATTATTGTGTGCATTTCTTAACAATCAAGACAAAGATAGCATTTAGTTTTTATTTAAAAAGTATGATTAACTTGAAATTCAGGGAATAAAATGATAGATTAATCATGAAGAGATTGCATGTTCAAATCGAAGTATTGATATTGCTCTCTATTTTTCAATAATTTGTCAAAAATATATTTTTGATTGTACTTAATGTAAATTAAGTTTGTAACTCAAAGGTCATATTTAATGTACATGTAGGCTAATTTTTTACAAGGACATACAATTAAAAGTGATTATAAGTCACTAGCAAATATCCATGCCCACTATGGGCACTGATAACACAAACTGTGGAATAGAAAACTAAAACACTCAGTATTCAGCAGGCAGCGTGTCTTAAGTGAATCAGAAATAAATATTATTTTCCCAATATTTCAGTCAGAAAATTAATAAATAAAATAATAAAACCATGGGCATGGAAACTTTGCCTTCTAAGTCTACACATTTTTTTGTGAAAAAGTAAGAGCAAAAGATTGACTTTTTCACATATTATGCTAACTTGATTTATTTTTGAATTATCAACTGATGACTCAATTCAGAGTTACAACATAATTTTTAAGAACAAACTTCAATATTGAGTTCTTTTATTACCAGTCAAAGATTTATTTTTAATATGCATACCATGTTAATTTATATGTATCTGATTATAAAAGTGTTATATTACAATAATTTAATAAATTTAAGCATCTGAAATGAAATTTTGATGTTTTGTCCATGTAAAACCATTTTTTTATTATTATTTTTCAATTTAGTATATTGTCTGTATTTACACAAAAATACTTTTATAAAAACTCAATTATACCAAATTAAAATATTTTAGTAATTTAAGAAATATGTAGAAGTTTGTTGATTAAAATATGGATCAATGAACTTATTACAAGCAATTTAAAAATACTACTTAAGAGTAAAAGAAATTATCATGGCATGTATAAAGAAGATTCTGCACTTGATATTAATTCTAATAAAAAATTAACAAATGTCTCATTTGAAATGTATTAATATGCTATATATAAAATTTACAATAAATAGTTGTATTCAAAAGATACTATTTAATGCTTATGAATTGCAAAATGTCGATATATTTTGTAAATGCAAATTATAAGAGTATTTTTAAAAGTAGCAAAATAATGAACAATAAACTACTGCAAAGTAGAAACTCAAAGGAATTCATGGAAAGCATCTCTTTAATTAATTTTATTAAATTATTTACAAAACAACATACCTGAGTTTTAAATATGGAGAAAGAAATATTTGAAAAAGTATCCTCTTTTGTAGGATTGTAAAAATTAAGTTTACAGTCAGGAAATACATCAAGCTGAAAACAAAAACTTAATAAATTATATTTAATTGCTTTTGAAATTACAACACTTGAATGAAAATACGAAAAATTAAATAAAAAAAGTAAATTACTCACCTTCTCATTGAAAGTAACAAAAGTTGCATTTGTAAACTAAAAAAAAATTAAATAAAAAGCTTGAAATTGCATATTTTTATAAATTGGATAGCATTACTAATCAAGAGAACATCATAAAAATATTCTTTAGATAAAAAATCCTTCAAGATTTCTTAATTTTAAAAAACATGAATATTCGATAGATCCATAACTCTGATAAAACATGATTTATTACCTTTTTCGAGTAATTTTGATAAAATGAAAATACATTAAAATTTGTTCATATAAGTTATTAGCTATATTTTTAAACATTTTTTTTCAGTTTCAATATTTTATATCTATTTTAAAAGACATTATTTACTAGAGAACTAAAATACAATAATTAAACATTTACTAATTTGAAAGTTGTTTGAGTAATAAATTTTATTTGAACAAAATATGCAGTCTTGAAAATTTTGATAAAGTATTGATAAATTTGCTTAGCTTAGAATGAATTATTAAAAACAAAGCACTTTTTCACTGTCATTTATTATTTTTTCTACCCCTTTTTTCAGCTCTGTCACTTATATGAAACAATATACTCATTTTTTCACATTCAGGTTAAATATGGACTTTTGAAATATCTAGCCCAATCAATTATTACACTAAATATGATTGTTATAAAAGTGAAATCAGAATTAAAAAACTGCGATCAACAAAGCTTCCATTGCTTGCAACTATTACTACTTAAAGCCAATAAGTTGTCTTAGATAACTGTGTTTGTGATTTAGTTTTACTTGTTACAGATGCTTTTTACACACGAGACTTAATTTGAGAGCTAATTTAATCTAACAAGGGTTAATTAGATCAAAACCTAGAGTTTCCAGTCTTATAATATAACAGGATATAAGTTCATAGATAAAGTAACCAATTATAAAATATGGTTCACACGTAAAATATAAAAGCATAGTAATTGAAATTAAAATATAAATTATTAAAACAATGACTGTATTTCTTCATATCTAACTGAGAAATACCATTTAAAAATATAATAAACAAGAATTCCAGACTAAATCTAAAAATCAAGACCATTCTGGAATCACAGGAAAAAGAAATTTTCTAAGAGTTTCTAAAAGTAAGCAAAAGCATTGCAGAACAGAAGAATGTAGTACTAGGTTTATTATTGTTAATGAAAAATGCATGAAGAAAGAATTTCTCAGCAAAAGGATCAATGTTTGAAGCTTCAGTAAATGAACAAGTGCATTTCATGGGTTAAACAAATTTATTTTCCAATAAATAACTGCCAAAATATTTGAAACCCACACTAATACAGCATAAAAAATTTTGCAGCAGTTCTATGGTTTTAAAAAGTGGTTTGTTGTGCTATAGTTGCTTTTAGTTCATAAGGGATAATTTGATACAATATCTAGTATAAAGTTGATTCTGAATCAAGAGAAATTTCAACACTTGAGAAACAAGTTCATCAAAGGCTCTAATTATTCAGCCACATGCTCACAAAACAATGCAGAAAATATCTCAAAAGAGACAGTAAAGTTTGCGCTAAATTTTGAAAAAAGTAAGTAAATTAATATTTATTTTCTAAAAGATACAATATTTGGAAATATAAAAATTCTATTTAATAATTTTCTCTCCATTAAAACTTGGAATTTTAAATGTACACCATTTACTTTGGAAGAACAGATAAAGAAGTATAACCAATATAGATGGAAATAAAAAAGTTAAAACTACCAGTAATAAGTAAGATATGAAAGCAATGGTTTTTAAGAATATTATTCAGGATTGTTAATTAGACATCAAGCAAAAAGGCCAAAACGAGGCACCAAGTTTACAACTCATTAAAATATTTATTCATTAGAATAAATATTTTAATAAGTTTACAAACTAATTAGAACAAATAAAAAATATTTTCCTAAAAGCACTTACCATCATATTTTGCACATAATAATGTATGTCATAAATAGAACATATATAAACAATGCTAAACTAGATACTGCCGATAAAAATGTACTGCAATAAGTACTGGTTGATGAGGTGGTAAACAAAGACTTTTTTTCTGAAACTTTTAACAAAATATGAGGAAAATCTAAAAAAATTTGATTAATAAATGGTTTTTTGCTAATTCAATAGCATTGTATTTTTTTCCAATATAGCATATTTATCTTAAAATTTTTCAAATAAAATTTTATTTTAAACTCATCATGAACAGAAGTTATTGTAAAAATATCTTACCAATTATTTGTGGAAAACATAGAAAATACCTGATAACTCCTATAGATACATTCTGAATTTTATTAACAATATGGACAATGGCAAAACAATCTAGTAATAGGAGGAAATTTTATAATTTTCAGAAAATTTTGAATCTATGATTAAGTAGTAATTGGACATATCACAACTGATCATGATTTGGAATGTCCTGCAGTTAAGAGACAAAAAAAGTACAAGAGAAGTATCAAATGAAAAAAAAATTGATAATGATTAATTAGTCAATGATTTTGAAACACTTTGGTAACAGCAGATATTTATGAGTAATAAAATAAATATTTGAGAGGAAGAAAGAATAAAAAGATAAAGCTCCAAACAAAATATTTGAATTGATTGAATTGGTCAGTCAATTATGAATTACATATTGAAAGTATTTAAATTTGGAGAACTTGATTAATTATCGAAGAGTAACAGCAGTTCAATTTGTAATTTTTTAATAAATGTGGTATGAAATTGCTACAAATAATGTGTAAAAATATGAATTATAATTACTTTGAACTACAGATAAATACTGATTTGTCAGAGTTTGCACAATTTCAAATCATTTAATTTTAATTTGTTTTCAAGATTTTTTTAATTAAAATCCTTTTAACAGCTAGCTACAATTTTAACATACATTTTTATGTATTAACAATAAGATGCTTTCTTGAGGAGACTTCTTATCAGATTTTTGACTCGTTTATTAAAATTTTCTCAATAAGTGATACATTTGTATTGCTACAGATTTCATACTTACTTTTTACTTAACAATAGAATCAGACAATGATCAAACATTTGGCCTAATCAAAGGAAGTTTATCCCTTTTCAGATACCAGACAAAACAATTTATCCTTTCGATTATACGTTCAATCATTATTTTATTCATATTATGTATCAAAACGCTTAATTAAGCATTGGTAAAGAAAACACAAAATAAAACATTGAAATACTTAAATTACCTTATACATTAAAAACAAATGATTTTCAATGACTGAATTTTCTACAGCCTCGTAAATTGAACAAGTATAAAAAAATGGAATAGAAACTGATTGGTCATATATTGTTCACTTTCAATAACATCAAAAAAATTCAATAGTACAGAAAAAAAATGCAGTCAGGCATGTTGTAACTGTCAGATTTCATAATTAGGGCACATAAACAAAGATATATTTTACCTTAAAGTATCACCATGAAGTTCTTTTTTCCTTTTTTAATGCAAAAATTGTCATCGTAAAATTTAAAAGTGAAAAAGTCTAATTTTCAATAATATACATTTTTAAGAATATATAAGACACTCACTAACAAAATAAATGTAATAATTTAGTCAGTGTTTCTGAATATTTGGCAAAAAGGTTATACTTAACATATTATACTAACATACATTTCAAACAATAAATTTCAGAAATATTCTTACTAAGAAAATTCATGTTTACCTAGAAATATTTTAATGTTAATATAATTTTTAAATGATTAATTAATTTAAAATAAATTTACACTCATATATTTAATAGAAAATTAATACAGAATAAAATTTTATGCAAACTACAGAATACAAAATTCCGTAGCTTCAATTAATAGGATTTCCTTTATTAATTTTAATAAGTAATAAATGCAAAAAATTAGCAATTTAGAGTGATAATGTTGAATAAGAGAAAAAAAATTCAAAATGACTTTAAGACAGGCAATATACATAACAGTTGATAGATCCAGATGGATGCACTCAATAGGAATGTTCTTGACTTATAAGAAGCTACAGTGCAATTAAGACATTTGGGTATTGAGTTAAAATAAAGTAGTGAATAATTTTTATAAAAAGTTAAATATCGTCTTCAATAATATCATTGTGATGAAAAATATTAAAAGAAAATATTACAACCTATATTCAACATAAAATGATATCAAAATTTCAGAAAATTTGGAACTTCTCTTTCCATCAACATTGTAAATTATTTTATTGACTTGAACTCATTAATCTCATATTCATTTTTTCAGAATGTTGCAATTTAAAAACTAACTGAAGTTCAAATATAAATAAGAACACGCATAATTGTGAACAAATTATTTTTAAGATTGGTTTCTTTTTTTATAACAATATTAACAATTGTAATAATATTTGAATGTACTTTTTCAGCAACAATTTTAATGCAGAATTTAACAAAAAAATTATCTGATTTATTTTTTAGCTTTATAATGGCATTTAATTTTAAATTTTTGTATCGAATTTAGTTACCTTAATTAAAATACTATTTAAATTAACAGTAGGACTTTTATATAGATAATGATTGTTTATTTACATTAAATTATATTTTCACATTCTATTGTTTGATAATTCTATCATTTGATCATAACTGAATATGAATGAAGAAATCAATGTTATTAAAATAAATGTTTACGCCTTTATGGAATTTATTTCTAATAAAATCATAATTTCTTGACAGAATTTGATCTTTTTCTATACCCATATCTGAAAAATCATTTTCTTCCATAGATTTTAAAATTTAACAAGATTAACATTATTTATTACAAACAATGATGAATAAGTATCTTCATCTACTTTTAATGTGAATTTATCCCAAATACCATAAAATAATGAAAATTAGATTAGTTAGAGAAAAAGATGGATGAATATTTATGCATGAAAAATAATACAAATAAAATTTCTACAAAAAAGATTATATTTTTTTTTGTAGAAATTTTGTAATAATACACCACAAAAAATATTATAAATTTCAAGAAAGGAAACATATATTTATATTTTTTAAAGGTTTCTAAATATTAAATGAAAAAATATTTTCTACATATCTTTGTTATGCTAGGATTTTAATAAGCTGCATAACAGGTAAAAAAATTAATAAATAACTAAAAAAAATCTACAAATAAGCAAATATATTAATATATTTAAAGCTGACATTCTAAGAAAAAAAATATTTAAGTAGTTACATCTTTCTTGTTAAATATATCACCTAGAAATTGCAATGCTAAAAATATAATACATGATTATGCACAATAAATTACATGGTTAAATTATACTTGCCTCTAAATGTATACGATTAGAGCATTCAACATGAATGGGTTTAGAAATGAAAAACCTTATTTTGGGAGAAGCGCTAGTTGTCATAGGACACATAAAGTACTGTCTCAAAACATCTGGCACCTAACACACAACATAATAAATTATATTCTTGTAAAAGAAATATAACATACAATATAATTTCTTGATAGAATATATAAACTTTCTATCAGAACTTTAAAAATTATTTTATAACACAAAGCAATTGCATTATTTATAGTTGATAAACATAACTTTTTTCATTATGAGATAATTGCAATTGAAAGAAATTGATTAATGAGCTCATTTTTAAAATTCATTAATAGCAGCCATGTTCAATTTAAGACATGAGACAAGAATTTATTTAGGGGAAATGGCAGCAAGGTTTTCTACTTTCCCCTAAAAATAATACATATCACAACATTTTTCTTGTTTAAAACAACTTAATGAGTACTTAGAAACAACCTATTTTAGCATTTTCTTTAAAAAATTAAGATACATGCATATCATAAGTAAACTATAAAAAAATACTTTGACAAATCATTTTAAAAGAATTGAATTTTAAAAATGAGATAAATATTTTACTTTCTGTTTTGAAAATTCACTAAACTTTTATCTGAAATATAAAGCCATTGTACCCAAAATACATTTAAAAAGATTTTTACTATATATCTATCCGTTTCAAGCATGTACATCAGAATTAACAAAAAAAAATTCAATAGAGTATATAATGAAAACCAAAATATTGAAAAAACAAACTTATGATTATTCTTTACTTGGACAAAGTATGTATTTAACATTCAACATAGGAATTAAAACTATTCTGAATCAGTAAGAAACAAATGAGTTAATTTTAACATTTGTTCACAATAATTATAGAACTAGATACTGCAATTTAATAATATTATATGTTGTATTAATTAACTACACTGATTTCATTTCACTACCAGGACATTGGCCAAAAATCTGCTGTGTAAAATACTGGTTAATCAAAATAGATACTAAACAATCTATAGTGCATATAAAATATTTTATAAATTTCGACTATAACAAAAACAATTTAAAATATAAATTTATATTAAATTTGGATGAAACTTTAGGATTTCTTTCTAAATTTTCATCAAATTTTCAACTTTTCTAGTAGTAAAATTCATTTTTAAATTCCACAGTAAATTACATTATACCAAGAAAATTTCACAAATTTACCTTTTCTAAAAACTATATATGCTCATATGTCATCTTTGTTTATTATTAATCATCCATTTTAAATATCAGTACCACAATGTCTCTTAAAAGTATAGAAAAGAGGAATAATTTTTCCATGTTTAATTTCTTACTTACAACAGTTAAATTTTTTTAGTTCAGTACTGTTTTAGTAAATCTTAAAATAAAATAGATTACATGAAGAAATTATTTCAAGATATCCCTAAATTTAAAAATGAATTTTATAATTAAAGATTTATTTACAATTAGTTTACAAAGCAATCAGAAAATACCATAATTTAAATTGTTGAATCAAAATCCAAAGCATGGGCCTGAGAGGTTACCAAGTGCATTGGCAGTTGGTGGATAGCCAAATATCTTTTCTATTTTCGAAAAAACAGCTTTCTAAAGCTGCAAACCTAATAAAACCTTGGTGTTATGCAAACTGTGCTGAAGGAACTGTTCTAAGAGAGCCTTTGGTATGGCTGGCAAAATAATAAGAGTTTCTTGCCTTAACCAGTAACTCAGGCAATGCTGGATGGACATTTCTACTTCCTGAGATATAAAACACTGCTCATGCACATAAAACTTTTGAGGAAGTTTTCTTCTAAGGAAATACAGAATAAATCAATGAGTAGAAATAACTTCTTTGGTACCAGAGTTAGGAATTATCACAAGAGCAAAGTAACAGCACATCATATTATAATGAGTGTGAGCCTTTGCATCTACTTGATTGACTACTTCACTGGTACTCTTGATACTAAAGAATTACACCAAGCTCCATAAAGAGTGTTTCTTACTTCATAAAAAAAAGTGGGAGACCCTAACAGATGGAGCTAGTTATTTTGAATTTTTAACATGGGAAAAAATGTTTAGCAGAATTGCTTTGACTCAAGTTTCTAATTAAAAAGAAGAAGAAAATGCCTAGGAGCTGATGTAAATATTAAGTGCCTTAAGATACAAAAAAAAAAAAAAAATTTCCCATACCAAACATTAATTTCATCTGGACTATTGCACCAGATGAAAAATTGGAAAATCTTGTGCAGGACATTCTTGGGATCCATAAGAGCTTTTCAATCTAATATTAACACTTGTATGGCTAAATAATACTAATCTGTCCAATATAATGTTAGTAAGAAACTTAGCTGTATTCCTAATTAGTTCATCTCAAAATTACAGAAGTTATAACATGAGTATCCGATAGAAATACATGCACCAATGTTGGCTGATGGGTGAACATTTACTACAGGGTTCTCCACACAAGCAAGCCCAATACTCACATCTTTTAGATACACTTCCCATCTGATAACCATTTTCAATCAGATCGTAGTCGTACAGCACACAGCCCGTTTTTAAGAATTTTTTGCAGCAATAAGGATGTTTTTTAGTAGCAGATATAGTCCTACATCAAAACTTTCATGATACAGCCAGGCTGCTTGCATAGCATTGTACCTACACTTGGCATATAGCATCACCATCTTGTAATATTCATCATAAAAATATCCTCATGACATCAACATTAGACTGACTTAAGAACTGGTTTTAATAACTGCCAAGAATGAGTTCCATTTAACATTTATTCACATAGTATAAATTGCAGTTACCTCATGAATCACCGGTTGATAAAATGGAATTGAATACTATTATGTGGAGTGTTTGTTTTGTATTTAAGTTTCATTAATCTAAAAATGAAGTCATTATTTACTAGTTGCTTGTGTCCATTATGATTTTGCATGACTCTAGTACAAATGACCATAAGTTCTGAAGATCAAACCCAAATTCTATTGTATGAGAGAAACATAGTGCCACTGAACCAAGAATTACCCAAGAGTTTTGATGTTAATGAGAATTACCTTTTTTCACACTGTATAGCATGCACAATGTGCACTGTACATGTTCTCTTCATCACATGTCACTGATAAAAATATCATTTCATATTAAATTACTGCTGCTCTTCAACTTTTGACCTTTCACCTTATTAAGTCGCCATGGTGGTCTGAATGGTTAAAACATTGTTCTCATTGTGGGGAAAATAACGAGTTAGAAGTAAGGCTTAAATGAAGATTTGTTGTGGTCACTAAAGATAGCTAGAGTAGCTGGGCTAAATAGGTTGCTGTCACAATGTATTCCAAATGATTTGATATTTCTGGAGGGTGGCAGGTCAGGTATTAGAAAATCTTCTGCTTGGACCCTGTTTCTAAATAACGAGAACTCCCATTTGGCTGTTTCCACTTAACTGGAAGAGCTCAACTACAGGGAAGTATGTTAATGCAATAACTTTATTAAGTCCATGAGATAAAATTCGCTAACTTTGAAATTTTATCACTAGAGCTCTACCAAATTGTATTGTCTTGTAGTGTATAATCTAAATAACCTTAACACTTTTTCATGACTATTTCTGTTGGCATTCCAAAGTTAAATGGAATGTATGTCGATGAAATGAATGTTTTTATTTACCAAACTAGATTGATAGTACTAAACATTCCAAATTTTAAGTTACTTCAAATGCAAAATATACTTACAAGATAAAATATTTATAAATAATGATAAATATATTCTTATTTTACATTAAAAAATGTTCTAAATCAAAACCTTATTTGGTAAAGAGAAGTCACAGAAAAAGGCTCAATTGCAGAGGAAATTTTGTTTCAATGAAGTATTTCACTTGTTTAAGGAAATTCTTGGTAATTTTTAAACACTGTTTCAATTTTTAATATAATAATGCATACATATTTCCCTTATTTTTCCTCCATCTTGGAATTTGAAATCAATAATAATATGAATTATTTACAACAATGATGTTGATACAATTTTTTTTTTCTTTTTTTTTTTTTGAGGAATTTAATTTAAGTGATTATAACATTATTCCAGGTCACTTGTTCACTCATAAAGTAGATTTAAAGGAATGCATGTGAATTATTAAATTAATAAAAAAAATATGCAATAGAAATATTTAATAATTTAAAAAAAAAGAGAACTAAAAATTTTTTGACTGAAAAGAAAATAAAGAGATTTTGATAAGATTGGAAATGAATTATATTTGGAACATCTGATAAAGTCTGTTATTTCATATTTATTTACATCATTTATAAAAGCAATAACTACAATGGAAAATGTTCACTTAAAAATATACATCCAAATTCCTTTATTATTTATTTCCCAGCACTTAGGAAATACTGTTTTTTAATTTAATAATTTTTATGAAAATTTACACAATATTTTTATGTATATACTATAAAACTCTTTACATTTAAATAGTCTCTTAAACACAGAGGTACATATTCTTTTAAAATACAAAGGTAGAAAATGCTTCTTTTTTAATGCTTCTTTTTTGACAAAGAACTTACATATATACCAGCTGACAGGTAATCTTCATAGCACGAAGTTTGTCTAATTACCCATTGTAATTCAAGTATTTGGTGTTGTAAGACAGATTCACAATTCACTGAAAAACAAAGTAATATTTAAAATCTATAGTAACTTTTACAACAGTAATTTTTCAGACAAATTAATTTCATTGCCAAATCAGAACAAAGTCTTCCTTGCTCTGAATGCACTAATCAACAGCTTCATGAAAAAGCAGCTAATTTAGTGCTTCTAATTGAGGAAGGTTACCAAATGATAGCACTACTAAAATCATGAATAACATGGTTTTAAAAATATTTCTTTTTAATGAATTAATTTATTTAAAATATCTGTACTGAATCAGTATTATTTTAATATCTATTTACTATTCATTCAAATCAATCATAATCTGCATAATTTATTTATTCGTATATCCATAGATATGCCATCACATATCTCTCATACATTAGTTAAGAAAACCTATCACATCTTAAATATAATAAATTAATAAGTCATATACATACTTTTACATCAGATTAGTTTATTATTATTTTGATTATAATTTTATCATTAAAATCTGCTGGCCGATAAAATTAAGGTACAACAAAGTTAAGCCATTAGGTAAAAATGGACTAATTTCATTTTTTAAAATTACTTTAAAATTTATGGAACTCGTATAAAATGTAACATTTTCTTTTAAATCAAAACAGTTGATTAGAATATAAGGTAAATGAAAATAAATGTTTAATTTTTGATATAAATGTACTTTAAAAAGTACCAATAAAATGTCATTAGTGAACAGGACATGCAGGAAAGAAAATTACAAATTATATACTTACATACTTGATGTGCCAAATAAAAAACTCCATAAGACTAAAGTATCTCAATAAAATTTAAAAACTGTTCAATGTAACATAATTATATAAGTGGGCAAAGTTACATAAACACTGTTCATTATTTACCAAGTAAAATTAAGATGTTCCAAATATACAAAAACTCTACTATTAGGCCAACTTTTTTTTTTTTTTTTTTTAAGCAATTTTATTATAGTATAATTCAGAAATGAAATGTTATTTTCATTTTTACACATGTTTTATTTTAAGTTTCAAAATTATTTTTCCACAGAAATCTTTTTAAAAAAGTCTGGTAAATACAAATTTGCAAAAAGTTTTGATACACAGCAACTATTAATCGGTTTCTGTAGTTGAATGTTTTTTAAAAACTTCCAGCTCTCTTGATGGCTATTTTATGCAGTTTTACTTTCTTTTAACTCATAAAACCACAGAAAAATAATTACAATAACATATTTTTCTGTTGACCTAGTTCATAAAAATATGCAATATTTCTTAATTTTTATTGACAATAATTTTTTGTTTGTGTTTTAAAATATATCAATTATTTTCTTCTAATTTCATTTGAATTTAAGCCAAAAAGAATTTGTACAGCTCAGTTTGAGTAAAAATACAAATATATTACAATAGTCTTTAATTTATGAATCTATTAAGCTTCAAATTTCTATATTTTTCTTAGCCTAACTGAAATATATTTCTTTATTTCATTCTATATACAAATTCTAAAATAAGTTATTTCATTTGTTTTATCTAGGAATCCAGATCAAAATACATAATAAATTTCAGTTCTCATAAATCAAATTTAACCTCTTTAATAAATATTTTTCTTTTATTTTTATTCTCTACAAACAATTCTGCTTACCATTCCTTGTATTTTAAAAACAATGCTTTAATACAACTTACACACCTGACACATACTAAACTACCTACTACACAACCTACACATTACTGAATATTCCAAATAAATCTTTTGTTCCAATTTTAGAAATTGGTTTTAATTACAAGAATTTCCAATATAGTAAAGATTTATAATTACTTTCATTGTTACTTGTTTTAGTATCATTAGTAATTTATTGTTTTGTTAAAAAATTATTTCCTTTTGCCTCTTTTTTCTGTGATTCATTTAAAAAATGATATTGAATAGAAATAAAAATTTAAAATAGAATTAATATTTTCTAAGCAAATGCAGATTCCAGGCAATAATAACATTAAAAAAAATAGATAGTGGTATGGAATTTTATTTTTTGAGACAAAAATATAAGTCAAAGTTAAGCCATAAATTTGAGATATATAATTAAAATGCATTTAGCATTTGTGGCTTAACTTTGATTAAATAGTTTCATGCATTATGCAAAAATACCCTCAAAGGAAATAGAAAATGTTAAGTTTTTAATGAACAATTGTATCCACCATAGTGGACCAATGAATGCAGTTTACTATTTTTGTTATAAGTATGGTTAACTTCAATGATTTATACCACAGAATTTATATGACCATGAAAGAGAATTAAAAATGAGAAAAAACTTAATCATTTAGAACAAAAAATATTGTGCAATAAAAATATAATACTTTTAAAGTGAAAGCATAATACACATTTGATTTCAAATATTAATTTAAACTTATCAATACTTGATTTTAATACCAAATACATAAATTCAACTTATATGCAGCTGACTATGAATATATCTTTAAATGTATACAAATAAAGCGAGAAAAGTTTTACCTCTATAGTTTTTATTATGTACTTCAAATAATATTTCCAAATTCTCTCTCAATTAACTCATAATTTTCAAAATATAAAGAATACATGTTCCTTTTTACTGCAGAAATCATTTCTTAGGTCTTTGAGGAACATTAAATAAGTGGAAAAGATGGTCTATATATAGAATTTAATAACCAAATATCAACTATGTTTATTCAAATATACAGAACTCACTTTCTTCCTTTTAAGCAACTAATTGAACTTAAATTTTGTCTTTAATACAACTGAAAGTAGCTTAAAATCTTTAAGTTCTTTTTACCTCATAACATTTTTTAATCACAAATTTATTTAACAAATCTGAGAGAAAAAGAAAACTTGATTATTTTTTAAAAGTTTTAAATAATTTTTAATAGCTTTTTATTAATATGCAAGGAGTAAAATAATTTACATTCTAATCAAAATATTAAAAAAAAGTGCTTTTTATATAAAAAAATTATTATTCTCTTATATTAACCTTGATTTTAATTTGAACAAAAATTGCTTAAAAGTTAGAATGCAGTTATATAAAATTAATTTTAATATTGCTCTTTGTAATATAAAATTACTTAATTTTGAAATGATAAATCTAAGTTCATATTTTTTAATAGATAAAATATTAGTTTAAGAATACGAAACATCAATTACTCAGATGTACAAATATGAGCATTAAAAAATTACCTATAACATCAGGATATTTTCAATCATTTCTCACATTGTTTATATTTAGACTGAGAAAAGCTTAAACACAAAGAAAGTTATACAATTTTCCATTAAAAATAATGTCAAAAGAAAGTTTAATAATATTTAAAACATTAAAATTTTAAATACATAAACTTAATTTGTAGTATTTTAAGAATATAAAATGATAAAAAAAAAATAGAATATATTGTTTTAATAACACTAAACTAATATTTCTATTAATAACTTACATCAGTAATTTAATGGTTCAAAGAAATGGGTGAACATTTATAAAAGACTACAACAAATTATAAAATAAAATTAGCTTCACATTATACAGGATTAAATAAAAAAAATTTTTCAATAAAACCATCTTTAGTATATTCTGCTCCTTGCAAAAAAAATGAAGAGAAACTTTTGACACAACTTAGCATATTAACATTCTTAACGTTTCTCAAAAAATGAGAGCTTACTCTTTCATGTGACAACAATTTCTGAGTCTTTAAGGTGCAAAAAATAATTACAATTAATTTATATTTTAAAAAATTCAAACATCATTCAGAATACTTCCACTGAAAAAAATATTTTTAATTTTTTTTTTTTTTTTTTTCTTTAGAGAGCCAACTAACAAGTAATAGTAATTGTCATCTTAATAATTACTAAAAAAATTGCATTACTTCGTAAGTTTTTTGCATTAGTATTTTTGTCACTTTGGAATAAGATATGGTCTACAATATATATACAATTGTGTTCATTACATGATTGACAAATTTCTGATTCATCCAAATTAAAATGGGAAGGTCAGGCATAATAAACAAGTGTTACATAAACCTAGTAAATAACACACATTCCCTATGAGAAGAAAGGGATTTACATACAGCACTCTATTCAGGTATATTTTCCAGTTATCTCATTTTTTTAAATGGATATATATACAGAAGTTAAGGATTGTTCTGCTATTTTCAAAGGAAAATCAGATATTTTGATGAGGGGCCAAATAAATATAAATGTTTCTGTCATTAACTTAGCCAGTTTATCAAGTCATTATTTTAATATTATTATGAACATGAATCCAAAATAATCTATATAAAAGGATATAATTTTGTAACATAACACACAACTCATTTTAAACAAATTAAATACAAGATCATCAATGCTCTGGCAAATAGATATGGGTTCTGCTGTGAAGATATAAGAATACTGTTGATCCTAAATCCAGTGACTTGATGAGAGCCAAGAAGCAATAAAAGTGGTGTATCAGTCAAAATTGAGTGCAAGGACTTGGCTGACCAATTGATTTGTTTGATTTGTTAAAGAATTATTTGATTTGCTTGTTTGTTGCTCAAAAATCATTAGAATGAGATGTATAGTTTAAACTGGATTCCAAACCAACAAATGTTGAACCAAAGTACTAATCATGCAGCTAGCAGCTCAGCAACGAATTCCTTGAATAAAGAGAATGTACTATAATTTTGATAAAAATCTCCAATATTAATTAAAATTAATAAAGAGAATAAATCCTGAGAAAAGTAAAATGAATAAGACATTCAGATGACACTTCTGATAACATCAGATCCTTAAGAAACAATTTTATTTGTTGAATACCTAACTTCTGTGAATTTGGCTCACCATAAACAACTATACAAAGATGAGAATTTTTTAAAGAAATTTACAAATCCAGAATTTAAAATTAAAATTTTTAAATGTAACGCTAATGTTTTTCTTATAATTAGTAGATCTGAAAAGGACATTCTGATTCAACATACATTCATCAGACTTCAAAAGATATTCAGTTTGGTTGGTTTGTTGCTCAATGATTATTTTTTATATACAAAGGATTATTAGATTTGGACCTGCAGTTTAAAAACGGATTCCAAACAACTTCATCCATGCTTAAAGTGGGTTTCAAACTGCTGATCTGAAGGCCATATCACTAACCATTTAATTGCTAGCTGGATCAAGAACTATTTGGAGAACAAAAATATAACATACATTCGACAAATTGCACTATAAATATTTTTTTAACGCATAATATCATATTGCAATACATAAAAAGACTGCAAATGAAAAAGTTGCTCAGATATGATCTAGCTCTATAACTGTAGTTAGAAAATATTTTTAAGATTAAATATTTAGAAATCTTTACTTATTTTCTAAAAAGCTATTAAAATAATTGGAACTCCAATGAATTTATAGCTTGTTCTACCAATTAAATATTTTACTAATTATTGGAAAGAACTTGTTTATTCACTCAATATACAGAACATTCTCGGCAGGTAAGGATTTTTTAAACATTTTTTGTGTAAAATAAAACTGAATGAGCTCCAGTAAAGAGTTTTGCAAATTTTGATAACATTTGGTTAGTAGTCTTCTTTTTATGACTGCTTCAAAGAGGAATTGTTATTATATAATAGCTTTATATATCAAAGATATTAAAAAGATGGTTTTCAATTTTTATACTTGCTCTAATGAAAAAGCACTTACTTTTATTATATCTACACAAATATTGCAGGTATAAATTTGTTTCATTGGATAAAAATAATTATTAATATACTATTATAAAGCACTTTGTTTTTCATTAACCAGTTTCTCTGTTTAACTAAAATTTTCGTCAACTAAAACACTTTGTAGTGTTTGAAAATGTGAAGAATGTTTAATTTTACTGATAATTTTACAGAAGAATTTTTTTATAATATCAGTCAGTACAACTTCAAAAACCAGAAGTTTGGCAAATCAACTGCATCACTAATCTTTAAGAAATAAATCTTAGCTACTAATTTACTATTTTAGAAAATTTTCATTCATAAAGAAAATAGTATTAATTATCAGCATTAAATTTTTACTTATTATAAAAATAAAAACAATTGAAAAATTGTAATGTGAAATATAAGATTCTGAGCCCTATAACGACAATAGATATGGCTACTCCTGGCCTTGGCCATCATATGGGCCTTCGTGTCACTGAGTTTAGTTATAATGGTACTAAAGAAGCATTAATAATAGAAAAATACCATGAGTATGACATGAAAAATGTTTAATGATAGTAAAATGAGTGATGAGTGTTAATTGCAACAAAATTACATCAAAAGATTACAATAAAGCAGAAAATCAGAAATGTTAGTTTTTTTTTTTTTTTTCAGCATCAGTAATAAAACTTGATAAAAACTAGTAAAAATTTTGAAAAAGCTGTAAGAGGAAAAACACTAAAAATAAAACAGTTCAAAATATGAAAAACATTTCAGATATATATATATATATATATATATATATATATTGTTATTCAACTTTTCAATTCTTAAACTGAATCATATACATATAATTTTATTTTCAACTTGCTGAATAAGATATTATTCCTGAACTTAAGAGTTTAAGTGAATTTCAGAAATATTTTGGCCTCCACAAAAAAGTATCAAAAATTGTTAATTTGAAAGATTTTTGATCTTGCAACAATTATGTTTAATTAAGGAATATTACATTAAAATTAACACTAATTTTATAATTTAGTATTTAGAATTTAATAAAAGAAATTACATTTATTTTGAATAAACTAATGCAAATACTTTATTTCATTACCATTACTCTTAAATTTAATAATTTTAATTATGTACATATATTTTTACATTTAAGAAATTACAGTGTATTAAAATAATATGATAAATCTTTTAACTTTCAAATATAGAACAGAAGACAATAAAAGAGTACCTGATACATGGATGCCTGAGCCACCATATAAGGTCTTGTGTGTTCCAAATATAGCAGCTTGAATCTGAAAAAGTTTTAGTATTATTTAAAATTATATTTTAAATTATATTGAAAAGTAAAATTATTATAAAATAACATTTCCATTTCAAAAATCATTTATATTAGAAGAAAAAAGGTACCAGCAAGCAACAAAACAGAAATTTAATATAGCTTAATGAACTGTTTAGTAACAAGTCATTAAAAACTACAAAACCAATGTCTAGTTATATTTTAAAAATCATCACCATCAGAATCACACTTCAAATACTTCATGAAAACATTATGTATACAAGAGAAATTGTTCCTTTTATTTTTTACAACTAATTTTTATTATTCTTAATAACCTGAACAGAAAACAATATTGTGAAAATGCACCTTGATTATTTTAGTGCTATATGTAAAAGAAAACAAATTATACATTTTCCTTCATAATCAATAATTTTCATTATGTAAATTAAGTAATGAAATATTAAAAGTTTTGACCTCTTGGAGTGTTTCAAATATAAATCTTCCTTTTACTTGATGGAAATTTTTTATTTTGCAATTCAGTTATCTCCTTTGATAAATTAAAATTGATGAGATATTGCTTGTATAATAAAAGGAATTTCTTTGCTTGTATTATTCTTTATTTAAAATTTTCCCTTCATTAATTATATATTTTATTGCCTCTTTGAATATATAAATATTTAAAAAATTCACTAATTATATATACTTTCTCTCTCTATTTTTTTAAAATTTTTCTTCAATAGAGCAAGACTTTGAAGTCAAAATAAGACAAAAAGAGTTAGTTAACTCTTTATGAAAACATTGTAAAATTGATGAAAATTTTGTGGCAATTTGACTTTTGTATTATATCTTAAGGATTTTTAAATTAAAGAATTTTTTCACAGAATTATATTTTAGCATCATGCAAATAGAAGTTATCTTAAAATTGATGTTTTTAATTTCAGTTGTGCTTAATGTATATGTGTAAGTCTTTTTTATTTACGCCAATTATGGCATATTTTAACAAGTTTAATGTTAGCATAAAATTACTTCTCCTTTGCAAATATTTTGAATTTCTTTCAAACTACAAATGTTATTTTTGATGTCACACTTTAAACTAATAGTTAGATATATATGGTTGATTAAGTTAATCGATAAAAAAAAATTTTATTGAATTAATAGCACATTTTATTAATCTCTTATGCATACAAAGAAAAGTATTATTTATTAAACATATTTTGCCAATACATTTAAATTGACTTAAATTTTACTAGAATCTTATTGGACATCAATAAATTGCACAAGAATCCTCAATGAGTATAAATCATTCTGTTACAAGTCATGTTGTATGATATTTATATCATTTTAGAACATGTTAGTTATTTATGCACATTGAAAAAAGTTTTTTTATATTAATAGACTATTCTGTTGCTACCAGATTCAATTATAATTTCTATTGCATGTTGTCCCCACTATTTGGCACTTTTAATTTGCTCTGTTCATGTAAGTATTATTTTTATTCAAAATATCTTTAATTAATTTTTGGAGTGAAAATATTTTCTGTTTTTGGATAGTGTTCTTAAAAAATATCCCTTTAAATTAACATTTTATAATACAACATTTAAAAAAAAACATTTTAAATAAAAATCTAAAATGTATTGATCATAAAAAAAACAATTTAAGCAAACATTTTTATGGATTTTAACAAGGTTTTAAATGCATTGTTTCCTGGAGATGAGCCAGATAAAATTGTAAGCATAAATTGACCCAATATAAGACTCCACACAAATTTGTAAATAAATAACAGCAAATAAATAAGAGTTTAATAACTGAAAAACACATCATACTTATTTTCTAAATTTATATTACAAATGAGTTTAAGCAATAAATATTTATGACAACCCTCACTGACATTTTTTCAAAATAATCCAAAAAAATTATCTTACAAACCTTATTCAACATTACCTTATATGCAATTTGCATCACAGCTTACATACAATGTCCATTGACTAAATTTCAACAGTGTATAATTATAATAATATGTAAAATGTAATGATGCAATCACATTCCAATTAAAACATATTTAATCCAAAACTAGTAACTAATTTCATGAATAAATCCACCACGATTTTCTAAAAAGAAAATGAATTTGTACATGAATATTTTATGCATTAGACAAATATCAATTAAGTGATATTTGATACCAGATATCAACTCTATCTGTAATTTTTTTCTCACAAACTCAAAATAATTATTGCTTAATTATCACAACATAATTACCACAGCACATTCTTATCTTAATTTCAATTTTAAAAATAAATAGTTGATATTTTTAATATAAACTGCTCATTTTTATATTTAATTAAAATAACCTAATTGAGTTTTATAATAGTTATTAGTTCTAAAAAAGGTATATTATATAATGATTAGGAATCCAGAATCAACACAATAAAGAAATTTTACAATTCATCTTGCGGGCTGAATGGTTAGCGTTCATGACGCCTAGGCTGTTGGTCCAGGGTTCAAATCCCAGTTCCAGCAGAGATGTTCCTTACTCTCGGTTTCCTTGTCTTTTCTTTGAGATAATGAATGAAAGTGGTCCACCCTATAAACAGGTTTGTAATGGTGTGATGTGGGTAATGCTACTTGCCTCCGTGATTTGGTTTATAGGTGCCCATTAGGTAACAATAAACGAGTAGCAATTTCTGACCTTGTTGGGGCAAAGGGTTAGTCACCTATTGCCTACAATTAACAAAATTTCAAAATCATTTGTGATGAGACAGCCAAGGATAGATCAAGGTTGGTTGGTTGGGTTTTATGGCGCAAGGTCCAAAAAGGACAAGCTGTGCTGATAGATCAAGGTCTTTGGAATTAAAGTCATTTTTCTAAACTGCACTAAAAATACATCTCATGACCTTACATTCAAAAACATCCAAACTTTTTTTCATCTTTCATGTTGTAATGGCATAAGGGTATTTCATTATTTAATTCCTTTTCCCATGAGAAAATCATTAGAAGGTGTCATTAAAATAGAGCTTTGCAAAATGTCACATTTAGTGCTATTTTTACTAATTTTATCAGTTTCATAGGATTATTAAAATCATGCATAGCTCTAAATAATTTGTTAGGATTGATGAAATCATATACAGATTTGCAGTTAATAAACAAGAGATGTAAATCAATATTGTATCTATGAGATTTCTTCACAATTTATCTAAGATAAAAATAAGATCCATAGTTCATTTACTTTCCATTATGGGTCACAGTGGAAGGTATAGATCATAGTATAAAATCTGCATTGATTGTCTCTTAGAAAATTTTATATTTCTCTAAGTATATTTCTTAATGTTTTTAAAGTGGAGCAAATTATAATTATCCATTTAATTTATAGCTGATTTCATAATTACCTATTAAATTTTACTAGTAAAATGAATATGTATTAATAATATATCTTCATTATACAGACAGAGATCTGAAGCACTAAATTGAAGATTTTGATATGAAATTTTTTGCCACTAAAATAAAAATCGGAAACAATATTCTGTAATTGTTACAAAAAATTATGTATGATAATACTTATGCATGTACAAGTGAGGGGAGTAATAACCTCCAACACATTAAGAGTGCAGAAACTTTAAGTGTCAAATAATATAGAAGATATTTCCTCTTTTCTTCCTGGATAGCATGTAGGATCTAGTCTTGAAAATGCAGAGTGCAGTTATTCAACATATCTGTTCAGATGAAACCCCTACACTTTGTAGTGAACTAAACTCCATGATGATTATAATAATATAAATAATAAATATTTTCTCCTAAAATGAATTCTTACCTCTAAACATCAACACACTACAACTTTATGCCTTCTATACTTTGAGAATAGTAAAATTCCAAATTATTTGCCTTCATACTTCATATTGTGGTTCTCCATGTCCATAAAAAGTTTATTTTTTTCAGGCGAAGTATTTTAATTTTAAATATTTTTATTGCAATTTAAGGATTTAAAATTTATTTTTAATCAAAAAATTTCTATCAAAATTTTTTCTTCCTCTAACTTAAGCAACTTGCTTATTTTAGATTCTAAATAATGTGTTACCAATTAAATTTTGGATAGTATAATTTCCAGACTTTCAAACAACTGTTTCAAAGACAGGGGTGCCACTTTGAAAAATTGCCAAGACACAAAATTACAAATAAAAATAATTGATAATTTTGAGGATTTTATATAATTATATTTTATATAAATTATTATTATTTTAAGTATTGTAATTTTGGTTGCAAAAGATATGTTTACTTTGCATAACTACTATTAGACTCAAAATTTCATGATTTTATTTTTGATTTACAGTCCACAGATAAGTTAGATTAATGTCTGGACTTCAATTTTATATTAAATAACTATTTGACTGGAAAAATATTTTCATCTTTAGGTACAGAAATATTCTCATAACTCTTCTCTTCTAAAGAAATTTGGTATTTTTTTTTTTTTTTTTTTTTACTATGATGCTTTTGCTTTTCAAGTTTTGACTTTGCAAATAACAGTAGATTGTGCTAACACACACTTTCACAATTTTCCATATTTAACATTGTTCTGCCATTGGTAATAACAGCGCATCCATAATATTAAAAGAAACCTTCAACCTCAAATCCTTAAAATGTAATTAAAATTATCTCATTTACCTAAGAGTCAAAAATTTACATTCTAAAGCACCATCAAGAATTATTTTAAAGATTAGTTTAAACTGGTGGTCTCATGAGCACCAATTTAAACTGATTCTGGCTGTTTTATTTCCATCACATAATTTAATGTTATCCCCTACATTCACTATTTAAATTCTGACTAATTTAAATAAATAGCCCAATTCTTCTTCAGAGACCACAGAAGAAAAGATTTGAGCTAAGCACATAAAAGCTAATAACCTTGTATTTTCTTGTCTGTTTCTTAAATCTAATGGAAAGGATCAAACATTTATTACCTTGAAGGTTTTTTTTTTTTTTTTTTTAATTTTTTTTAAAACAAGTTTTTAGTTTCCTGATAAACTGTTTGGAGTTTGGTTTTGTTTATCACCCAGCCGTCATTTTTTGTATACAAGGGCTAATTATACCAGGAATAACAATTTAAAGTAGATTACAAAGCCCTGCAAACATCCATGCCTAAGGTGGGATTCAAAACCATGAGCTGTTTCATCAAAGGTAAGAACGTTAAGCATTTGGCTGACAGCATGGCAAGCTGTTAAGAGAGATTAGTATAATAATTTTAATAAGTATAGTTTTTTTTTCAAGCAATATAAAGAATTTGATAAACAGATGTTGTAGCAGCAAATCTCCTTAAATATAGTCCAAAGTTAGACTCTACCAGTTAAGTAGAAGCAGCCAGGTAAGAGTCCAAATATCCAAGAAGGCTTTATACTTGACCTGCAACTTTCAGAGGTACTATTTCCTTCAAGACATTACAAGCAAAACCTTTTTGACAAGTGTGAGCTGCCTTTATTAAACACAATGGATTTTTAAGCTAAGTCGGGATTCAGACTTACTAACTTCTAACAATGAGAACAATGCCCTAACCAACCAGGCCACTGTGGCCCACACTGTTTACAGAATCTTTAAGAGATATTCTTTAAATTAAATAAACAAAGTTACAATAATAAAAAATGTGTGCATTGCTTAGATACACACACAACCTCTCTTATTTATAAAAGTTAGGACTCATCACAGCCTGCAAGATGGTGACAGGGTAGGCCAGTATCCCAGATTTGGGGTGAACCATCTTAGCGATTCTGAGCAGAGCAGAGCACAAGCTATTGCATCACATTTTTTTCTCTAATATTCCACGAGTCCTCCCAAGGTGACAAGATGGTTGTCAGCTAGTAGAGGTTATTATTTATTTTACATCTTTTACATACAGTAGCATTTGTAAAAAACTATTTTCAATAGGTCTAATAAATTAAATTTGCTTATAAGTGTAAAATTTCCTTTGTCTGTAGTAAATAAATTCATTCTTAATTATTTCATTGAAAATCCAAAAACAAAGCTTCAAAGAATTGTAATTTAAGAACCATATTCCCATATCTATTTCAAAATTCATATCTACTATAAAAGACATTTTCACACAGAAACATATTTTTACACTATGAATAAACAGTTTATTATATATATATTTTACAAATAAAAAAAATAACTTCTTATCTTTTATTCATATAAATATTTTGCGATTGATATGCTTTCTCTTTTAAAATCTAAATGCGTAGCAATCAATTTATTCTCCATATGATCAAAAAAACTTAAACCAAATTATTTATTTTATCTCTATTTTATGTGCACATTCATCAATATTTACTGAAAAAATCATTCAATTTGCTCACTAAAAACACCCTTATGCTATTCAAATTATTATGCATGTTGCCCAAGTTTCTTCTGTCTTTAGTGTGGAAAAAGCTAATTTATTGTTAGCTAATCTCTGCACTCAGCTTAATAATTTTTAGAACTAAAGTAAAAATAAGAAAGAATATGTTCATTAAAAAATGCAGCGATTATAGCATTGTGTTTACTAGCTCAACTACAAGCAAGAAGTTTTCAGATTCCTAAAGGTGATGTTACAACTCACATATGATAACATTAGTAGCCAGATTAGGCGATGAGGATGTTAAACATTGCTCTGAGAACCATTAAATTTCAGATGAAACTAATCTTGAAGGATCCCTTAAAAAGAATTACTTTCAAATATTAAATGTAAAAAAAATTGTAAACTATTAAATTTCTCTTGAAACAAATTTTTATTTGAAATCTCAATTTCAAAAATTTTCACAAGACAAAAATCTGTCCTCAGGGAAAAAAGTAGCACCTCACTAATATAATTCTAAAACATCTACTTATGAGTAAATAAATAATATGCAGAGTATTCTATTTCAAATAATAAATTCCACTGAATAGTCTTTTCTATTTTATTGATTTATCACTATTAAAATAAACAGGTAACATAAAATAAATTGAAAATCTGTAGAAAAATAGCTTTGATGACTGTAATTTTCAAATGAGAATAGATTTAATCCAATATAATTTTCAGAAGCTACTAGGTTATATTTAAAAATAACCAAACAAAGTTTAGGAATTTTAAAAAGGCAGGAAAATTATCAAAAATATTTCAACCTTTGTGATTAATATAAAAATAAGCAATAAGTTACACGTGAAAAAATTTCTTATTGCATTAGAAATGGGTTATTTGGTTTGACAGTCAATCATTGATTACTTTTTGTATGTGTAAGCTAATTTAAACCAAGATTTTCAGTTTGAACCACTATAAACATCTGTAACTAAAGAGAAATCAAACTTACAAACTGTTGAACTGAAATGCAGTTTAACAATTTGTTGAGTTCAACTTTCATCTCAGACATAGATGATTGTAATGGTTGAAGTTCTACTTTAAATTGTAAACACCTGCCAAATTAGTAATTATATGTAAAAAGTAACAGTACAACAAACTAAACTTCAAGAAATTCTGATCAACAAAAATGAAAATTAACAAAAACAAATTAATGAAAAACTTGTCGAAAAAGATGGTTTCAACAAAATGTGTAACATCTTTTGACAGAATTAGTTTGACAACATGACTTAAGATGTTCTTCATAAGTTAAGCTAATAAGATTACTTCAGGAAATTTTAAAGTTGCAATGGAAACCAAATATAAACTGATTTATGGGAACTAGAATTAAAGACATTACATTTGGTTTAGTTATCTCTCTAATTTTTTTTTTTTTTTTTTTTTTTTTTTTTTTTTTTTTTTACTTAATAATACTAATTTGACAAGGACCTAGAGCTTTAAGTGGATTCTAAACCATTAATAATATTCCTCCCCATGGTGGGAATCAAATAGATGAAATATTAAAATGAACCCTGGAGTACAAACCCTTCAGTAGCTAGTTTGACTAAAATATTAGAAAGAACAGAAAAGAAAAAGAGTTGAAGATGCAAACAGATGGTGGGCAGTATTATTATACATGTTCCATATTAAATCATGAATAAAATTAACTTGCATTTAAAAATAATTTTTGTGGTGTAAATAACCAACCAAGAGACAGCAAGAAAATATCCTTATTTTCTTACTCCAATTTAACTAATTCATTGTCAAATTGTAAAATAAAATAATAATTTTTTTTTTTTTTTTTTTTTTTTTTTTTTTACAGTAACTTTAAAACCTATACTATTTCTCTACAACATTTTAATTCATCAAATCATAAATACTTTTAATAAACAATCATTTATCAAACTTTAAACGTAGTCCAATAAATAGATAATGGTCAATTTGCTTATTATTTTAGAAAAGGCTTATTTTGAAGTTTTCTAAATGTTAAATTAAAGTGACATTTAACAATGAATATAATTCAAAGAAATTTTTTTAAAATTATCGCTATAACCTAGTTGACACAACTAAGGTTTAATATAAGCTTCTTAGGATTTCACTGAGAGTTACACTCTTATCAAATGATTTTATTTATTTTCATAAATTACTAGAAATGTCATGAATAGAAATTTGAGTAAATAATGAATATTGTTAGAAAACAATATACTTTAATTAGTCACAAAGCTTTACAGCAAATTAGAGTTGTTAGGCTAGACACTATGACATTAGGAAGTACTTTAATAAAATTTGCAACATATTAAAAAACCACATTGTTTATTTTTTCAAATCTTTTAACAAAAAATATTCCCAGAAAAATTAAATTAAACACTTAATACTAGATTTACTTACATTATAAATTAACATTTTAGTATAGATTAATAGCTTAGTTTCTAATTTATACATCAATAAAAATATTTTACGTTTGATTGACAAGTTAAATCTAATTTTTTGCTTTATATATAGTTAAAATTTTACAATAAGTAAAAAAAAATCTTTTTTTTTTTTTTTTTTTTTTTTAATCAAATTATGAGAATAAATATTCCCTGAAAATATTATATAATAGATTACATTACTAAACATTAAACATAAGTTATACAATTAAAATAAGTATAATAAACAAAAATGTAAATATAAATAATTTCATTTAAAAAGTTTTTAAATTTACTGACAAAATTAATATTTGATTAAATAAATGCTAAATTTCATTTTCTGCAATTTTTTACACAAAATTTGTCTAAAATTATTTGACTAACATCTCTCAATATTAAGCTGAAGAAAATTTCTGACAAATTTTAAACAGATTAAATACCAAATATTAATCAAATATTCATTATAAATGTTAGGAACATGTTATAAATATTTAAATTGTAATTTTTGTATAAAAAATATATATTTGATACTAACAAATAATTTTCATAGAAAGAAAGTTAAGAGTATTAAAAATAAACATTTGTAATATTCATATTTAATGTATTCTAGGCATACAGTTCTTATTGATTTGTATAGATTTTGTGATTTAATAAGTAATGACACATATAGTTAAATTATCTAACATACTAAAATCATCCAGTTTTGATTTGTGTATTCTTTTACTTCACAGTATTGCAAATGATAAATTTATATTCTCAGTTATGTATTTAATAAGCAATTTGAGTATTTGTGAATTATGCTTCACGTACATTCACTTTTCTTTTTGAATATAAATGAATATTTTCATGACTAATTAATAAAATTATACTTTCCATTTGGATGAGCCACTAGTTTGGTATTAAATATACAGTAAGTCATATTTCTTCCTATATCAAAAATAGCAAAGCAGCATGAACATATGGAAAGAATATTCAATTTAGCTATTTTCCTAAAGAATTAGTTTTACAAGAGAGGCAGCATTTCAGGCCAATGTGATGAAATAAATTTTTATAAAATTGCTATAATTTATGAAAAGAACCTTTACATTTAACTCAAAATTTATGTATGCATTTTTACATTCAAATTGGTTATTATCAAGTTTATTTATCAAAATAATCATTTATTTTTTTGATAAAATTTTAAGTTAACATTTATTCTCAATGTCATGTGCCATATTAAAAATAAAGCAAAAATATATAACGTTTGAACAAATAGTAAAGAACATCAATTAAATAAAATTTTATAACCTTATTTTTCCAAATATAAGCTTATTTCTCAAAAGGTAATTTATATATATAAATCATTTATTTACTTTAGATGGTTTAATTTTGATTATATGCTCTACAGTCATATATTTATACTAATTTATCATTTTAAATATATTAAGAATGTTTCTATTTTAATGATATGTGTTAAAATATCAGTTTTAATATAAGTTGAACTGATTAAATTGTACAACGAAAGAGCCAATATTTCTTTTGTACAATTTTTAAAACATATCTTTAGAAAAAATTACTGTATAAAAAATAATCTGTGCTTTGTAATATTAATTTTCAATTTAGTCTTAAATGAAATTTAGAAAAACAGACCATAATAAGTAGAGTGATCATATGATTGTAGGTATTTTTAATTATTATTATTAATGATTACACAACGTTTTATTAAAATAAATAAAAGATAAATCATAATAACTTGAGTGTTATGTTTGGTGATCTTTAAGAGTTAGGGAAATGTTAAATTAATATTTATTTGTAATAATTTTCATGCATAAACAATCACAATTGTAGTACTTGTAATTAAATATAAAATGGGCTGTAAAGTTTAGAAATTATCTTAACACATATACATTAAAAAGATTAACAATGAACAGACAGGTAGTTTACATTGACTAAAATTTCAGTAAATCAAATATTTACTGAAAAATCATTTAAAATGCTATTAAGTTTTTATATTAATTTAAAGTAATTCTTATTATGAAGTTATTAAATACTTATATAACAACTTTAAAACAGAAAACTTAAATTAACAGAACTTTTATTTTAAAATGTCTTCAATATGATTTCAAATAAAATTATTACTACTAAGAACAAATTAAAAGTATGATCAAATTAAAATAAATTTTCTTTATATCCATTGTGTTAAACTGAATTATATTTTTTAGTTTATTTTGGTGGGTTAAATTCAGCTATACTTTTAAAATCTGATGTAGTTTTTTTTTTTTAATAATATTTTTAGTTTACTATTTAATATACTTCAAGGTTCTATATATAATTATTCTTGGAATTAATTTCTATAGTTGTTTACTACTGCTACTAGTTGTTTAAATAAATTGTTTAGGAATCACACAGTAAAACAAAACACAACTGTATAGAGATAAGTTAATCACAGTATAAATGTTATAATGCTACAGATTGCCTAAATTATACTCTTCATGGACATCAAACAATTATTATCAAAAATATAAAAATCAAAATATGGTTTTATTGAAGTTAAATATTCATAAAGCTCTCACAAGTGCAATAAAATTACTATAAATTTAACAATATTATATTCAATAGCTAGTGATTCTAAATTGAAAATTTAATTCAGTAACATAGGCAACATGAAACCATGTAAATTTTTTTTTTTTTTTTTTTTTTTTTATCATACATGAAAAAAGCTCCAGAAAGATAACATATCCTTTAAAGCTGTTAAAATAATTCAGGAAACCTAGAAATTATCATGTCAGAAGAGATTACTAGGTTAATTTTCCAAAATCAGGGTGATTTGAAGACAAGTTGTTTATTTTCATGAGCATGAAATTTTATATAAACGAAAATGCCAGCCGAACTCAAAATAAGTAAACAGGAAAACTAATATATACCAACAATTTCTTGCATTGAATTAGAAAGTGAAAAAATAAATTTTAGAAACAGTACTCAAAATTTTAAACAGGAATTATATTTTTGTCTAATAATCAGCTGCAATCAGTCTACTGAAACAGCACACCCAGCATGTTAAAGCATAAAATGGGAAAAAAATAAATTGATTTTAAAATATTAAATGGTTTATGAATAATATTACAAACTTAATCATATTCTTTACTCTATTAAAATGATTAAAATTATCATCAAGATGGGCATCTGAAAAATTTTCACAATAGAAAACACATGATGTATTTTGGATAACTTTATACTTTTGGAGGTTTTAAAGTTGAAGCATCCTTTACAGAATAGATTTTGATAAATTACAATGATAATAAACATAGATTGGTAACATAAAAATGCTTACTCACAAAATGGTTGATTTCAATCTCTGCCATAAAGAAATATCTCATACATAACCAGAACAAAAGGGAAATCGCGCCATATAAAAAATATTGCCCAAATTTGGCAATTATTTTGATCATGAATGATTTATCAATGACTAGAAAACGCTCAGATCCCACTACATGATTTTATATATCTGTCACAAGAAATAATTCTTCCACACTATGTGTAATAAATGTATACTTGAGTAAAAGACTAATAATAGATAAAACAAAAATTCTCTCAACATAATGATTTTCTAATCCAAAATATCTTACAAGAATTTGATAATTAAAAACAAAATTACAAATGATTTGCATATATTGATTTCCTTTAAATTATTTCACATAAACATCAACAAACTATTAGTTCCTCTAAGGAATAATTAGAAACAACCAAAGGAATATCAAAATTTTTTTATCACTATATAATACAAAAATTATTAAAATTTTGTTGATTTTTCAAATTGTTTAGCAGATTTATAAATAAAATATTAGCATTTTATTACGTAATTGCAAATTTTTGCAACATTATTATTCATTGCATTGTATAGCTAAAGTGCGTGCAATTTAAATGATTTCACATCAAATGCATATTGTGTCTTTTCATCTTAAATTCACAAAATAAAATCTTACTTTCACATAACTAGCCGATAATTGTCCAGGATCAGGAAATGCTACAGCTAAATAGTGCATAAGTGCAAAAACAAAATAAACGTGCAACGCAGTTGTTGAAACGTTTTTGGAAAGTTTCACTTTCGATTTTATAGCACTCATGGCACTTTGATTCACTGGATGAAAATATGTAGTTAATAGTTATTTAGTAAAAAGTATAGCAAATAATAAAAGAATCTAGTGTTTTCTATGCAAGATTAATTCGAATAATGTTAATTTTATCATTAAAATAATTTGAATGGAAATAATTTAGGTAAATTAATAGTATTCATTTCTGGAGCTTCGGTGATTAAATCTCTATCAGAAAATTTTTGGACAACAACAATATGATGAATTGATTAATCAATGAAAGCATTGAGTCTTGCTTGAATGATTTCAATTAATTCACAAAAGCAAAATTTTCAGTTAATCACAGGTAAAAAAATTATGCGAGAATGATTTTTCTATTAAACGATCTTGTAAACTTTATGGAGCAAATAATAATGGAAACTTAACTAATCCTCATAATGATAGTTAATAAAATAAATGTTGTAATCTTCTTTTTCTTAATCGATAATACAGTACAAAATTGGTCAATAGCCTGCCTAACAATACATTTCCAGATAGCTCTGTCCCTGACTTCGATTTCTTAGTTGGTAATCCTTAAAATTTTAGGTCCATCAGGACATCATCTATCCATCCTTTCCAAAGTCTACCTCTTGGCCTATTGCTCATGGGCCTATAAATGTAAGATCTTTGCCACTCGGTATTTGGGTGATCTAGCATTATTTCCAAGTCAAGGTTACCCTTCACGAATCTGGCATCAATTTCTTCAGAAATTTAAAATTAAAAATGAAAAAAAAAAGATAACAGTGCTGAAAAGCAAAACAATATCGAATAAGAGGGAAAAAAACGTGATCCAAAGATTCGATTCTGAGAGTTAGATTTTTTTATTGGGGATTTAAGAGTTTTACCTAAGGCGGTACGTACTTATTTCTTTTAATTTTTATTTACTTTGAAATAGACTAAGCACAGTTATCTTAGTTTATTTGAGTTTTCAAAATTCGAGAATTCCAAAAAGGTTGTTTTGAAATTGTTTCTTCAGTATGTACACTACAGTCTATTCACTATGACAGACTTGCACAATGATACACCCTTTATAGACTGTGAATATCGCATACCTATATACACTACGAATTCTATATTAGAGTATCATGATACTGCAGCTCTAGCTAAACAATTAGCTTCAGAAGCCGGAGTTTCGACTTTCACAGTATTTTTATGTCCTACATTAGGATATGCTTCTATTCCTAAGCAGCATTCACAATTAAAATCTGAACTTTTAAACCCTATTTCCAACAAGAATGGCATAGAAGAAGTTCTACATGCCGAAACCGGCAAATTGATTATTAGTACAACTGCAACTGAAGTTTGTAGAATTGGAAAAGTATTGAATATACCTGTAACTCCCCAAATACTAAATGAACAGTACACTACGAAATTAATTATCCCTTTCATATCAGTGGATGAAAGTCTAGAAAATCTAGCGTTAGAAATTGAAAATAACAGCCTTCCTGTAACTCAAAGCAGACGTTTAAATAAAGAGTGATCAACAGAACTTTAAAAAATTATCTTGGTAAGAGTGTACGAACATAAAATCCCACCACAAACTAAATTGTTTTCATCTATTGTAAATTTGAAAATTTTTGTAGATAAAGTTTGTCAATGCGGAGTATGCTTTAAATTTACACATGCGACAAAGAAAATGTAAGATGCAATCAGCTTTGTGCAGACTTTGTGGGTCACATCACAATAAGGATCCTTGGATCCAATTGTCCTGCTAATGTTCCATATTCCATAAACTTAAGACCAAAAATCATCATTAACCCTAAGTAAAAGTAATATTCAATGCAATAAGATTATATTTGTAAACTCTGTTTAATTTTAGTAATTCTTCTGAAGTTCAAGAGGATATAACTGAAAACTTTAAACTTAGAAAGGAAAGTAAAAAGCTTCCCTAACAGTGGATATATAACTCCTATCTTGGGTGTACCATACCTTAGATCTCCAAATTTAATCACCCTAATAGTTACTATTCTCATGTTTTCATTAATTTCATGGAATGTTCGTAGGGTTCTCAATAAGCACCCATATATGAAACTTCAATATTTTAACCCTGAAGATGTTATTGCAATACAAGAAACTTGGCTAGGAAAATTTTCACAAGATATCCTTATTTAACAAAATAATCTTTCGTCAGGATAAAGAAGAAAGCCAAGGTGGGGGTCTTCTTTTAGCAATTAGTAAATTCATATCAGCTAGTCAATTTTCATCCACCCGTCTCTCAGACTCGGCAGAGAACTCTAGCTGACAAAATTACTGGGGAAACAACTATAATTTCAATTATTAATGTTTATATTCAACCTGGAAAATCTTCTTTGCAGTACCTTCTTAGTGTAATTCAAGGGTCAACCTTCCAATATTTTCATTGGAGATTTCAATGTAAGACATACATCATCAGGAAGCTGTTACAATTCAACAAACGCAAATAATTTTCTTGAATGGATTCAAGAAAAGAATTGCTGACTCATGAACTCTGAAATTCCAACCCTTTTAGGGTTTACTTTCTTTAAGTAAACACGAGTGACACAATCCCGATGTACCTCAGCGATCTGTCCTCTACTTTCTTTTCTTCTATCCTTCTGTTTTTTTCCCCTCTTCTCCCTTATTGTGGTTGTCTTTTACGAGAGGTTGAGGGCTTCCCTTGAAAAGCTTTCGCCACTCTGTTGCTATCAGCTTCTCTTGGAAACTAAATCACACACGTGTTGACCGTGCGTGGAGATCCGTGTCCTTGAAAGGAGGGTCCTGGTAATTGAGGCTCCCAAAGAAAAGCACATTAATTTGGCTTTTGCTTCAGGTAAAAGGGAGTGTGTTGTGGTCCTCAACACATCAATCGGCTTTATGCATCAAGCGATCGATACATCTGTGCTGGGTGACTTGTTAAGGGTGGAGGCCATCACAGCGATGTACTGTGAACGTATAGGACTTGGCTAGCACTGGTGTAGCTGGTCTGCATCCCTTTGTTGGACTCGGTGGTGCGGTTAGGTCCCGAAATTTTATTTAAATTAAATGGAAAATAAATATTTTTGTTCTGTCCCTCGGGGGAGCAAATTGAAAATAAAAACTCTAAATTTTATGTTTTCAAAAGAAAAGAGGGCACTTTTGAAAATATGTCCCCATTTCTTATACAGAAGGAATATCTGGAGTAAGGGGAAGTGAAAGATATCCTTAAGTAGCTTTCAGGTGACTTATTGGTAGAGCCTGCTAATTCCACGCAAGCAGCAATTCTAAATAAGATGCGGTTGCTAGCTAATATTGAGGTAACTGTTTCGCCTCACAATAACTTAAATTTTTCACAGGGTGTGATTTCCGCAAGGGATTTATTGAACTCGCCGGTGGAAGAGATTCTCAAAAATTTACAAAGTCAGAAGGACTGTGCGGTTAAACGCATAACTGCCATAAGAGATTGAAAAGTTATTGAAACTAAACATCTCATTCTGACGCTTGCGACGCCAGACCTTCCAGACAATATTAAAGCTGCCTATTTGAAACTACCCGTCCGGCCCTATATACAAACTCCCTTGCGATATTTTCAGTGTCAAAGTTTTGGGCACTCGAGAAATGCTTGCAGAGGCAAACTGACTTGCGCTCGTTGCGAAGCAGTTGACCACGATGATTCGATCTGCACAGCAAAGGAGGCATGTGTTAATTGCCATGATAACTATCCCTCCTATTCTTGAAACTGCCCTCAATGGGTACTTGAAAAAGAAATTATCACCTATAAAGTGAAAAATAAAGTTTCCTACCCTGAGGCTAGAAAACTAGTTACATTTCGCCCACCGCAACCTGGAATGAGTTATACAGCTGCTGCAAAAAAATCACCAGAAATATTAGTATTCAAACGGATACTGTGTCACTCACCGTTACGAGATTACTTCAAGCAAACACTAAAAAGCCAAAATCTTTATCTCCCATCATTAGAAAAGCTCCTTTGGCTAAATAAAGAGGAGTAAAGTCCTCAAAATTAAAATCTGCAAAGGAGGATTTCCGAAAGTCCTCCTTATCCACCTGTAGAGCCCTGATATCCCTAGTGGCTAATGCTGTCTCTCTTCATCCCTTGGACGATAATTTATCTTTCGAGAAAATGATAGAACATTCGCCTTCCAGGTCCGATGGAGGAGCTTTTCTATTTAAAAAATATCTTCCATTATTTCTTGGAATTGCCATGGTTTACGTTTACATCTTGATGACAACAAGTCTATTACATCAGCTTACAACTCCGCATGTATAGCATTTCAGGAAAGTTTCTTGAAGTTACCAGTAGCATTTCTATGCGTGGGTTTCAATGCTTCAGAAAAGACAGTGGTGACGAAGGAAAAGGTTCTGGAGGTGTTTGTATATTAACATCTAATGACTTTCCAAGCACTGCTCATCGAATTAATACTACTCTACAGGCTGTGGCTGTAAGAATACACACAGCATGCTTGATTACAGTGTAGTTTGTATTTACCACCACATGATGTCATCCGCCAAGAAGAACTTGATAATTTAATTGATCAGCTGCCTGCTCCAATTTCGTTACTAGGTGACTTTAACGGACATAATTCTTTGTGGGGAAGTGATGATACTAATTCTCGCGGTCGTCAGATTGAGAAATTTTATTTTCTGATTATAGCCTCTGTCTGATGAATACCGTCGAGAATACTTCCACATATCCACAAGAACACTTCATTCTCTCGATCTCGCCATTTGTTCACCGTCACTTCTGCCGTTGTTAAATTTAACAGTAGGAAATGATCTTCATAACAGCGATCATTTCCCGCTCGTCGTCTCCCATACTGGATGTAGTAGTTTGTGACTACGCGTACCTACTTACGTGTACAGTCGGGCAAATTAGACGATATTTACACAAATGGATGTCATTGATGATACAATGGTTTTGATCGAGGATATTTATAATGCCATTCATAAAGTCACCGGAACAATTATAGGTGCAGCTGATAATGCTATACCTAAAAGTTCTTCTACAACAAAAAGGCGTTGCAAACCATGGTGGAACAAGGAATGTCAAAAAAACTTATAAAAAACAAAGGAAGTTATGGGGGTTATTTCGGAGATACTCCACGACGGAGAATGTAATGGCATTTAAGAGAGCAAAAGCATTAGCTCGCAGAGCTCGTCGTCGGAATCAGAAAGAATCCTGGTCTCGCTATGTCTCTTTAATAACATCTTCCACATCCAGTAAGCAGTTATGGAGAAAATTAAAAGCAGCCAAGGGTATTTATACGTAATTCTCAATTCCCGTCATGAAAACACTGGAGATGCTAAATACGCTTCTCCTAAGGACATTGCTAACGTCTTTGGTGAAACATTTGCCAGCGTTTTAAGTTCCGACTCTTACAGTCCTTCATTTTTAAGGACTAAGAATCGAGCTGAGCGAACATCAATCCGTTTCAACCATAGACAAGTTTTGCCTTACAACTGAGAATTTCACATGTTGGAGTTGAAGCGAGCATTACAGCAAGCTAACAATACAAGTCCTGGACCTGACGGAATCAGTTATCAAATGCTTCGACATTTAAGTATAGATTCCCTATCGAACTTATTGCATTTGTTCAATAGGATCTGGATCAAAAATGAATTTCCATCACTTTGCAGCGAAGCAATAGTGATTCCGGTCCTTAAATCTGGTAAGGATCGTTCAGAACCTTCAAATTACCGACCTATAGCTCTGACAAGTTGTCTTTGTAAGACTCTCGAACGTTTGGTCAACGCACGTCTCGTTTACGTCAAGAAAATAAGAAAATAAATGTATACATGTCAATCAGAGTGGCTTCCATAAAGGGAGATCCACTCTTGATAACATTACATGTTAGGAAACCAAAATCCGCAACGCTTTTGTGTGGAGAAATAATCTGGTTTCCATCTTCGACATCGAGAATGCATACGACCGTACGTGGCGATATGGAATTCTCCGTACATTATATGATTTTGGCTTTCGGGGCAATCTTCCGATATTCCTTCAGAGTATTTTACGCTCCCGTGTTTTTAAAGTACGTGTTGGATCCTCTACATCCGATACTTTTACTCAAGCTGGGGGTAATCTCCAAGGCTCCATTTTAAGTGTCATTCTTTTTAATTTATTGATTAGTAGCATACTTCATCACTTTTCACCTTTAGTTAATGGCACGATGTATGTGGGTGACCTGCAAATATCTTGCCAAGGATCAAATATGCGAATTATTGAGAGACAACTACAAACATTAGTTAATAAAATAGCTGCATGGTGTGCAGAGAATGGCTTTACACTATCTCTTAGCAACAGCTGCTGTGTCCATTTCTGCAGGAAGACCAGATTCATAATGATCCTGTTATCAAACTGAACAACACTCAAATACCTGTAGTCAACAAGATTAAATTTCTTGGTTTGATATTAGACCGAAAGTTGACTTTTTTTCTGCATGTATTACATTTGCGGAAGAAGCGTGAGCGGTCACTTAATATCCCCAAGGTATTATCAAATACATCTTGGGGTGCTGATCGCTTGTCACTGCTTCGTGTCTATCAATCAATCATTTTGTCCCGTATTGACAACGGATGTGTTGTCTATGGGTCTGCAAGGTCTTCTGTTTTACGCAGATTGGATACTGTGCATGACTCCGCTTTGAGAATATGTTCAGGTGCATTCCGCACATCACCCGTCCAGAGTCTTTATGCACTTTGCCAACAATTGCCTTTAGACCTGAGACGAATGCAGCTGTCTCTCAATTATCACGCTAAAGTTATGTCTGATAGACATCATCCTTTACGATCCTTAGCCATTTCTCCTGCTTTGAAGAGATTATATCAGTGTTTCTCAACTGAATTTATTCCAAGGACCGGTAAAATATTTCGGAACGTTCGCGCGGACCGGTAATATTAATAATTCAACACAATGCACAATTTTTCACAAAGATTCGGGAATTTATGAAACGCGATTAGGTACATAGTTGCCAGTTTGTTGTATTTTTCATCAAAGATTACATTATTTTTTAAACTAGTAAACTATTATTATTGTAATGTAGGTACTGTATCGGTGGTCGGCCTATAAAAGCTGGATATTTCGCGGACCGGTGGTTGAGAAACACTGGATTATATGATGCTCGTCCCTATAGCATCCAATCTTTTCTCAGTCGAACTAAATCTCAACTTCTTTTGACAGAGCTATATGATGTCCGTTTTTCTAAAACGGACTTACATTCACATCCTCCCTGGTATGATCCACAGATAACTATTATTAATCCATTTGCTCAATTTACAATAACGGACATAACCTCAACAGTTTTTCAACAGCTTTATCTATCCCATCGCTCCCCTCAGGGGGTTTACTTTCTTTAAGTAAACACGGGTGTCACAATCCCGAGGTACCCCAGTGATCTTTCCTCTTCTTTCTTTTCTTCTCTTCTCTCCCCTTCTGCCTTTTCTTCCTCTTCTCCCTCAATGTGGTTGCCTCTCATGAGGTTGAGGGCTCCCCTTGAGCAGCTGTCGCCGCTCTGTTGCTATTAGCTACTCTTGGGGACTAAATCACCCACGTGTTTGCCGTGCGTGGAGACCCGTGTCCCTGGAAAAGAGGGTCCTGGTAATTGAGGCCCCCAGAGACATTACACATTACTTTGGCCTCTGCTTCTGGTAAACGGGAGGTGTGCTGTGGTCTTCAGCACATCAATCGGCTTTATGATTCCTAAACTATACAAAAATCGTCGACTGTTTCCCGTTCTCATTTGGAATATTTCCTACCCGCCTGAAAACTGTCACATCGCTCAATTTAGAGGGAGGGGATGTCACTT
>JAPDSC010075483.1:0-12499 GCA_026290005.1 Latrodectus geometricus | reverse complement strand
GCTCAGTCGTATAGTCACCATCATTTTTGCTTGTTTATTTTCCAGTAATTTACTTGAAAAAATTAATACAAAAAAAAAAACAATTTGAAAATAATATCGTGTAAAATTTATTACATAAGGGTTTAAAAATGCATATATTTGGTTGTTATCAGTTGAAAAGGAAATAAATCCTCAAGATTTAGAAAAAAGTACAATTCTGTCATAAAATTCTTGTGAAACTCAGACAGCAGTGCAGTAATAAGACTTTGAAAACAAGATTCAACAAGAAAAATGCTTATTTTTTTATTTCATGTATTTTAATCTACACTACTGGCCATTAAAATTGCTACACCAAGAAGGCGACATGCTACAGACGTGAAATTTATACGAAAGGAAGAAGGTGCTGTGATATGCAATAGATTAGCTTTTCAGCGCATTCAGACAAAGCAGGCGTCAGGAGTGACACCTACATTGTGTTTAAATGAGGAAATTGTTCAGCCGGTTCCTCATACACAAATTGCATTTGAACGTTGTTGCCTGGTGAAACGTTGTTGTGATGCCTCGTGTAAGAAGGAGAAATGCGTACCAGCATGTTTCTGACTTTGATAATGGTCGAATTGTAGCGTACCGGGATTGTGGTTAATCTTATCGCAGTATTGCTGCTCACGTCGGTCGAGATCCAATGACTGTTAGCAGAATATGGAATCGATGGGTTCAGGACTGTAATATGGAACGCCATGCGGGATCTCAACGGCCACCTATCACTAGCAGCGGAGAAGACAGGCATATTATCCGCATGGCCGTAATGGATCGTACAACCACGTCACGAGCCGTGAGTCAAGAAACGGGGTCGTTTGGAAGACAACAAGTGTCTGCACGAACAGTTCGACGACGTATGCAGCAGCATGGACTCTCAGCTCGGAGACCATGGCTAAGGCTTCCCTTGACGCTGCGTCATAGACAAGAGCGCCTTCAATGACGTGATCAACGACGAACCTGGGCGCACGAATGGCGAGACGTCATCTTTTCATATGAATCCAGGTGCTGTGTACAGCATCACGATGGTCGCATCCATGTTTGGCGGCATCGAGGTGAACGCACACTGGCAGCGTGCATTCGTCATCGTCATACTGGCCCATCACCTGGCGTGATGGTATAGGGTGCCTTTGTATACACGTCTCGATCACCTCTTGTTCGCATTGACGGTGCTTTGAACAGTGCACGTTGCATTTCTGGTGTGCTACGACCCGTGGCTCTACCCTTTAATCGAGCCCTGCGAAACACTACGTTTCAGCAGCATAATGCCCGACCGCATGTTGCCGGTATTGTACGGACCTTCCTTGATACGGAACATGTTCGGCTGTTCCCCTGTCCAGCACGTTTTACAGATCTTTTACCAATAGAAAACGTCTTGTCAATGGTTGCCGAACGACTGGCTCGTCACCAAACGCCAGTCACTACGGTTGATGAACTGTGGCATCGTGTTGAAGCTGCATGGGCATCTGTACCTGTACATGCAATCCAATCTCTGTTTGACTCAATGCCTAGGCGTATAACTGCTGTTATTACTGCCAGAGGTGGTTGTTCTGGGTACTGATTTCTCAGGATCTATCCAGCCAAATTTTTTGAAAATTTAATCACTTGTTATTTCTAGTATAGTATATTTGTCCAATAAATATCATTTTGTTATCTGCATTTCTTCCTGGTGTAGCAATTTTAATGGCCAGTAGTGTATATTAATTTGTGTTATAAGACATTTAATCTCTTTTAGCTCTCTAAAGATAAAGACTGATAAATTACTCAATTAGCTCTAAATTAGCTAAAAACCATTTCCTAAGCTTTGCGAATATTTTATTGGCTTACTTGTCAAAAATATTGACAACTATTTTGATAATATTCATAAAAAATAATGACAAGTAGTTTTACCGAAGATGCAGAAATATTAACTTTTGGTTTTGTATGAATTTCGTAATTAAAAATTAATTGTAACTTCTAGATTAAATATTTTTCTTAAATGTAATATATCATAGTCACTGAAAATAATAACGATCGAACAGAGTTACTTAATGTTCAGAGATGCTGCATTATTCGTGCTGGCGGCCAGATGTTGACGCTTTGTCCTTCAACAATTCGAGGATTTTAATCCCGATTCAGTCAAGGATGTTTTAAATTGCTCGTAATCCACGCTTTCAACTGTAGGTTTCCGATGTAATAAACCCTCGTATTCAAAACATGAACAATTGAGAAATAAACAAACCGAATTTGGCCTGTTGCATTATTTGTTAGATCTGACAAAGAAGTAAATTAAACACATATATCTAATATATTAGTTTGGGGGAAAAATAATCCATTATTTTTTCAGTAGACGTCTGTAGTGATCGCTATCTCGTCAGGTATATATCAAACAATTTCAGATTTATGCTCGTTGGAAAGGTGACATTTGACACTAAAATATCCTCTTGTGGTTTTTTGTTTGATTCATTCAGTTACGAGTACAAGGTTTTAAAAATGGAAGACAACAAACAGAAAATTCGATACATTTTTATTTTTCTCTTGTAACGGCGAAAAAGATAGCCAGATGGCTAAAATTGTGAAAGGTGTTTATCGTCCTATAGAAGACTGTAACAATCAGTGACGTACAATTTTTGTATCGTCGATTCCGTTCGGGTATTTTTGATGTTAGAGATGCACTTCGCATGTGGATACAGCATCGTCGAAAATATCTATAAAATATCAAAAATGATCGAAGTTAACCGCATGTCAGCAGTCGTAGCTTCGCGCAAGACCTAAAAATCTACATGAAATCTGTTTTAAGCCTTTTTACAAAGCGAATCCTAAAGAGGTTGCATAAAGTTTACGTAAAAATAATGGATTTCTTTTGTCCCAACCTAATATATCTAAGTAGTCGTCACAGTACGTACGTACCAAAAAAAGATAGATATTAAATGTAGAAGACGGTATAAGAGAGTAGCATTTTCATTCTTACCACCCAAAATAAATGAAAATATTAAAAAACATCAAGATGAAATTTCTGGCTAATAGTATCCATATTACTACATTTTAAAGAATCCCTTATGAAAACTGCTGTTTTTGTAGCTATATATGTATATTATATTATTTATTTTGGCTGAGAATTCCTGTATGGTCACCCTTACCCAGATTTTTCCACTTTTGACGATATATAACATTTTCTAGCAACCCAACCTATTCCGACCAATCGCAAATAATGGGTTCCGATTTCTCAATATTCTGTTTATTTTTAGACCTCGCTTGGGCAAAATAACGAGATTTTTCTCGCATTATAAAACTAATAAAACTAAAAATTAAACAAACTGGAGTAACGGTGTCAACCCTTGTTTCACTAACGGATGAAGCGAAATTTAATAAAATGTAACTAAACATTTTTTGTAAAGTCAATTTCTACTTAGCTCTACAAAGAAAATTTTTTAAATGTTATGAACGAAACATTTATTGAAGTTTGTAACTTTAATAAATGTTTCGTTTACTTGTTTGTGTACTAAAATCTTTATGCAGCAAAAAAATTATATTGAAATTCATTTAAAAAATTTGAAGATTATGATAAAAAGTGTCAGCATTCCAAAACAGGAGATAAAATTGTGAACCTATTTCATCAAGCTATCAGCAACTATTTAGAAGGCGTTTGGTTGAATTTGCCACATTCCTTGTGAAATATTCTAAAATCCAGATATAAAAGCTGAAAAAAGCATTAACGTGTTATTTCCATCTGCATTGGCAATTTTGGCGAAACATTTAGTGCTTCAGACAGAAGATTTTTTCTTCTTAAAAATAAAATCTGCTTTATCCGCCGCTTATGGAGCTTATTTCTAAAAATAGAGGGAAAATCTTCTAAGACTTCTACTCACAAACATTTCTTAGCTTTACGAGAGTTTTTCTAACTAATAATATCACGTTATTTTATAATATTATTGCATATAATAGAAGAAAGTTAAGCGAAAAATAGAAAATCTAATATATATATATATATATATATATATATATATATATATATATATATATTATTCTTATTATTCTTATTATTATTATATTAATAACACAAACAAATTTTTAAATATCTTGAAAGACTAGTAGAATGTTAACTCAAGAAGTATTGAGTTTAGTTCCTTATAACCACATGCATATTAACCCTTCTTTGCATAATGGTGGAAATTTCCATCATAACCTATAATGCCCAAAAATTATATAAAAGAACAAGTTCACTTTAAGTTGATCGTGTTTGGATACCTTTTTAATGTCCATTGCATAAAAAGAAACATAGCTGTCAAAAATAAAATAGTGTCATATCAGTGAAACGAGCTTAAAGTTGTCTCATTCCGCTGTTTGTTGTAGTTGCAATAAACTTATGATTTCGTTTATAATTTTGTTTTATTATATTAGAGTTTCTATTGCTAAAAAATTGAAAATGAGTGGAAGAAAGGTTTGTAACACGTGTTTCTGTTATTTTCCTCTTTTATTTCTATTTAGTACTAAGCTAATGATCTAACTTTGGATGATGATGGAAATTTTTAGCATATTGTTTTTTGCTAAATTTATATTATAAATATATACTAAGATTTTTTTAACCATTTTTCCTTTAATTTTGAACATGAATTATATCAACTTGCTTTATTTCACCAATAAAGAAAAAATCATGCAAAGAAGGGTTAAGTTACTTTTTTTTATGGTTTATTGGTCGTCCGACTGGCTTTTCTTATACATGATACGAGATTTAAAATTTTATCTAAGATTTTCTACACCAATGATTCTCAATCTTGCTTGTCGCGAAAAATTTTAAAGATTCCAAAACTTGGGGGCACACAAAAAAATATATAAATTTAGAAGTTGCTTATTTATCTATAATGCACTGTGTAAAATAATTTATGATCATAATTTTGAATGTAAAATAATATGATATGTCTAAAAACAATAGTACATTTATTAAGAGATAAATTGCATAATAATAAGGATTAATTAGGAACTTGAGATTGATGGTTTTTGATAATTTCATTTAGATTAAGGCGTAAAAATGACAATGCAACTCTCATATCGTCTTTTACATTTAACATTCCTTATATTTTTTCTTTTTTAAGTTGTCTAATACTTAAAATCCTAATTCACACAAACAAGATGTAGAAAATTGTTGGTGTAGGTCAGGGATGGGCAAACTTTTTCGATCACGGGCCAAAAATCGAAAAAATAAAGTTTGGCGGGCCAAGAGGAATTTTTCTAAAATTTTAAAAACAATATACAAGTATTATAATTTAATATATTAATGAGATGAATAAAATTGCCATTTCATTTTTAAAAGTTCCTTATATTGAGGTTCGAAGTGCGATGTACTGATTCTAAAGAACGAGGCTAAATGCTCATCTGTCAGTCTACTTCTGAAATAATTCTTTCTAAGGTTCATAGCTGAAAACACTTGTTCACATATATAAGATGAAGCAAACATAGCACTGATTTTCTGGGCATGAGATATTAAATTCGGGAAACTTACTTTCGATAATGATTTGTAAAACTCTAACTTGGGCATCTTTAGAAACAATTGCTTGAGATGATTGTTAGATTGCAACTCAATTAATTCAAGCTGCAAATCTGACCTCACTGCTTCACAATTTATGTTGAATGGCATGGTAAAAATATCCAATTCTGCTTGAATGGCACTGAAATCTGCGTTCGAACTCAAAATGCAGTTTTTTCAAGCTATCTTCATAATTCTTAAGGCTCTCTTCATTTACTGAGGGTATTGAATTTAACCTCGGGAAATGAGATAAGTCGTTCTTACCTAGCTGCCCAGCAAACATATTAAGTTTTAGTTTAAAAGCTTTGAGATGAGACCAAATATCGTCGATAAATTGATTTTTCCCTTGCATCTTGACATTCAAGTTGTTGATATGACAAAGAAGGTCTGTGAAAAATGCAAAGTTTGGAAGCCATTTTGTATCTTCTGACATTTCGCACTCCGCAGAACCCTGTTTCTGATGGAAGAACGACACAATGTCGTCTTTCAGCTGCCAAACTCGCTCGAAAACACATCCTGCACTGAGCCACCTTACTTTCGTGTAATACAGTACATCAGAATATTCAGATTGCACTCACTGAAGAAAATCTCTAAATTGCCTGTAAGTAAGCCCACGAGATCTAATAGTATTTACAATCTTCACGACTGTATCAAGCACGGGTTTCATATTCAATGCAGATTTACACGAAGCATCTTGATGTATAACACAATGCAGAAAAACAACATTGTTCCCGGGATAGTTTTGATTAAAGAGTCCAAGAAATCCAGATTTTTTTTCTTGTCATATTTGGTGCTCCATCGGTTGTAATGTTACATATATTTGTTATAGGCACTTTCAAAGTTAAAAAAGCCCTTCCTGAAATTCATGAAAAATATCATATCCCGTTGTAGTTCCCTTTAAAGAACGCATGCTTGCCAATTCCTCAATAATTTTAAAGTTGTCATCAACACCTCTTATAAATATTACTAATTAAGCAGTATCATTTATATTAGTGCTTTCACCCATAGCTATGGAACAAAATTTAAACTTGCCAATCTTTGACTCTAATTGTGATGCCAAATTTTTATCGGTGGCTTCCATTCTAGAAGTCACCGTTTTTCGAGATAAGTTTAGTCTCAAAATTATTTTTCTTGTCTGGACATAAAACGCAAACTTGGAGCATGCATTGTTTAACGAACTCCCCATCACTGAGAGCTTTATTATTTTTAACAATATTGTATGCTACAGTGTAACTTGTTTGTGTAGATGCTTCTTGAATATTATTTACCTTCAAGAAAAAATTTTGCCGGTCTGATAATTTTTTACAAAGACTTTCTGCATTTTGTGTTTTTTCATATTCGGACATTGCTTCGTAATTGGAATTCTTATGCTTAGATGTGAAATGACGGGAAATGTTATATTCTATGAAGACTGTTACAGCTACATTGCAGATAAGACACTCTGGTTTATCTTTTACAACTGGAAAAAAATATTTCCATGTCCATTCATCATTAAAAGAGTGGCACTCTGAATCAACTTTACTTTTTTTAGTAGCCATTTAGGGGTTGAAATATTTTACGAATAACTCAAACAAGCATTAGCTGCGCTATACTTTTAATAATTTCACCATTATATTCACAATGATGCTATATGTCCGCAATCTTTCAACTCGCAATCAATAATATTAGAACTCGCGCCAAAAGAAAAAGCCATTAAATGGAGCTTAAAACGCGCCGTCTGCCACATGTGAGGTCTAATTCACTTATATTGAATTCCCATATTACTAACAAATAACTTCCACTTTTAACTATTTACCGATTGAAAGCTGCTATGTTTGCTATTTCCTTCGATTTATGTTTTGTAGAACAAAAATAGAGAATGTAAACAGATTATCAGCTCTTTGAAACAAAAGGAAGAAAAAATATAATATTTAAACAAAGTTGAAAAGGTGATGGATATATAATACTATATGAATATTTCTTTTAATTTGCCTCTGACCGGCAAATTAAAATTCTATCCGCGGGCCGGATAGAACCTTCCGGCGGGCCGTAGTTTGCCCATCCCTGGTGTAGGTATACGGAAAACAGTAGAAATTTATTCATGTGGATCAAATATTTCACTTTATGAAAGGTTTACTGTTATCGTAGATAAAAATGATTTTTCCTGTGATGAATATGGTACTTAAATGTAGAAACAAGTTTTTTTTACAGCATATTTTTCTTGATTTAAATAAACTTCATTCATAATGAAAAAGAATCATAAAATTTACTTTCATAAATTTCTAAAAATCTGGCGTCACTCTCCAAAAATAAGGTGGCATAGTGCTTCAGAATCACTAGTCTAGAAGAAAAGATATCTTCGATAATTAATTCTGTGAATTTAATGAAGGATCACAAAATACTAGCATTTACCTCTGCTGAATTAAAGTGATGCTATATTTCGGCTTCACGTTCCCTTAATGTGACACTCTCATGTGTATTGTTACCTATTCATTTCTTTACATAAAAATATTTTAAAAAGTCCTGAAAAACGATTTCTCATCATTTGAAGCTATATGCACTTTCCAAAAAAATGCTGTTAAATTAAAAAAAATAATAATTTTTCCTCTAAGATGAATTTAGTATCTGTAAATCATTTCATACTGGGTGCATAGTAAATTTGTGAATCAACTTTTTTTACTTTGAAAGTTATGATCATACAGAAGTGTCGAATTTGAAGAAAGGGGTCATGTGATATGAAATGAGATTATTTACAGCGTCCTTAGCTTCAAAATTTAAAATACAGCTGCCCTGCATGACAACTAAATGTGATTAAAAAAATTAAGCACAGAATTATCCAACAGTAATTTAGCAGCAAAAGATTTGCTTGTAAGTTCCAAAATAGTAACTGAAAAAAGCAATTCATTACACAAAGCAGTCAGGCGCATTTACTTCTTTATTCAATTGTTTAACTTAAAGTGAAATATCTCTTTTCTGACAAAATGCTCGATATATCAATACTTACACTCGTGCACAAACCAATGTACGTTAGAATGCGTTTTTTGCATTTTTTTTATGTAAAATGACGTTTTGTACACAGTCGCGATAGCCTGGTTAGTTAGGGCATTCATTCTCTTTATCAAAAGATAGTGATTTCGAATCCTGACCAAAGTGAAGATTTGTTTTGTTTATTAATGCCAACTGAGGAATGTGAAAGATATTGTGATTATATTGTTCTTTATGTATAATAATCCCTCTGAGGGTGGCATACCAAACCTGGGGGTCTTCTGGTCGGACCTCTGCTTCTAAAATTACCAAGACTCCTATACAGCTGCTTCCACCTAACTGATAAAATCCAACTCTGGGTTAGATACAGGGAAGTGTGTCTGTGTTCACACATTATGTGTTCTAATTAGAGAAAAATATATTATTCCTAAAGTTATTGGTACTTAAATACCCTCCACTTTCGGGATCTAAGCTGACACATACACTAGGGGCCGTAATAGACAAACTGATATAACTTCTTCCAATTACAGTTCTGATAGGTGAGAATCCCAACAGCTAGACATAATATTGCATCAATAACCACAAAAACATACCATCTGGTACCTATCCTCAGCAGCTGCAGAAATTGGAAATCGTCTTTTTTCTCATATCACGTTTAGGTTTAGAAATAAGAATTGGAATTTCTGAATTTCAAAGCTTATGGGACTCCAATGTTAAAAGGAGGAGGTCTTATGTATCAAATACTTAACAAATGACCCTATATATCGACCAGAGAAAGATATTAAAAAATAGAATTCGACTTATACAAGATGTTAAGTTGAATTCAATTTTTAATATCTTTCTCTGGTCGATTGATAGGGATATTTGTTAAATATTCAATAAATTCGAATATTTCATTGTAAGAGCATTTCGAACTTCCTCTGAAATTATACTAGTTTATATACTTCAAAACACTTGTTATTGAAATGGAATGAACAACGATTTCCTAAAGAGAACTATCAATAGGATGTCACCACAAAATGTGCAATTTATCAGCATTAATTACCTACAAAAGCTAATTCTAAGAATAATAATTTATTTAATAACAGAATGGTAATTAAAGTTATTATTATTGTGATAATATATAAATAAAAGCAAAATATTTATGTAATATTCTATTTTAAAATACGAAAAAATTTATGAGTTGATAATAATATCGTTAATACTAAAATGATGCCCTTTTAATACTAGAATGTAATTCTTTTAATACTAGATTGTAATTCAATTACAAATTAATTTATGAATGAAAACTAAAATTGTAACCGTATTATAAGGCGAAAATTTGAATAAAATATATTTTGATGAGGTTTATATAATACCTTAAATTATATCAACTAATAATATCAAACATAGAGAAATTTTGTCATTATTTTAATTCATTAATAAAGACAAAATTAATTTATGTTTAAAATAAAACATAGCTTACTCCTAGTAATTTCAAGATATGCTCAAGTAACGAAATCATCAACTGATTCTGGTCAACTCCTTTCTAATTTCTACCTTACATTAAGGGTATCAGGTAACGTAAACTGTATCAGGTAATGAACTTCCTAACCTCCATTCAAGAGAAGGATACCTTTATCTACCAGATGATTTTTAGCGTAGACCTATCTATGTTTGATTATTTGAAAATACAGCTATTTTTTATATTGTAAAATTCTATTCCACGAATTGTATTTTTAAAGTTTGAAGATGGTCAGTTAACGCTCTTATAATGGATTCCAGTTAGACCATTATTATTCTTAATCAATGGGAGACATATATAGGTGCTTGGAAATTTCCCAGGTTACTTTTCATTCGATTTGCGAAGGTTTGATTTGCTTGTCATTTAGCGGTCAATATTTGACATGAGAGCTGGTTAGACCAGAACATACAGCTTAAAGTAGATTCCGAAACACCATATCCATTTAAACCCAAGTTGGGATTCAAACCCACGTACTTTTGAATCAAAGACCTAAACATTAACCATTCGGATGTCATTTTGGCTTCGACTCATGAATAAACATTCCATATTTGAAAAGTCTTATCAGGAAAATAGTACATGGTAGATTCCAAATGGTTTCTGCTTTTTCTTCTTAATTGGCTTTTTAGCCAGAGATGGGCCTTAGCCTACCTCACAATCTCCTTCTGGACAGTTCTGTAACAGGAGGCTTCCTTTTTCAGTTGGTTATCTTAAAACATTTTAGGTCATTCAGCCATCTTCTTTATGGTCTTTTTCTTAGTCTATTTGGCTTCCAGACTACACAATGGCTTCCAGTATAAGAATTTTAACAGACGATTATAAATTTATTTCTCCCTGTAACCGAACCTAGATAAACATTATTTCAAATTCTTTACAATACTATTTAGTTTTTAGAGAATCTGCAACAGAATTTCACATATTAATTGTAACTTTAGTAAAAATGGTAGTTAATTTGTTGTGATTGAAAAAAAATGAATAGTTTTTTTCTATTTGTATATGGGATTCTCGAAAAGAGAAATATTAATACAAATACTCTTTGTGATTATCTACAGTAACGATACCATTTGCTTAAGTGTTAACGATGTAAAAATCGTAAATACGATTTTTATGAGTCATTACGCTTTTAGCAAAGTAGAAAATTTCAAACCCAGATATGTTCGAGGAACTATAAATACATCCAAAATAGTACTTTTTCTGTAACTGTTATTTAATGTCTTACTTTAGTGCTGCAGATAGACAACTTTTGAACTTTATTGCCTCGCCTAAACTTCCGCCTCAAAAGCATTTCTGTTAATCCAGACTTTTGTTGAACACAAAATTTTTCGAATCCTTTTATATCCAAGTTAACAGAGAAATGGAATCGTCTAACAGAGAATATTTAAACCTCGATAATACAAAAGAATCGTAAAGTAAAATATCACTTCTAGAAAAATGTTATAACAGAATTCTTCTTATATTATGTATTGACTTTTGGTTATTAAAATTTAAAATAGGCTCATCATAGCATAGTATGAATGGAGCTCTTAAGAGTAAAAGTTCTTGAGTTGAATACTAACATTACCTAAGATCAGATCAGCATCAGACTAAAATCACCTAAGTGTTGTGTTGGCTTTGTAAGTTAGGGCGTTAGCTCTCGTTATGGGTAGGTAATAAGTTCTAATCCCGATCGAAACAAAGATCTGTATTTTCCGCTGGTGGCGGAGGGGGCAGGTTGCAATGTCCTCCATGTGAAATGATACCTCTGGGGTTGCAGATCAAGTATTGAGGAGGTTTTTGCTCACTCTTTGCTTCTAAATTAGAAAGACTCCCACCCGGTGCTTGTAACTGGTAAAGATCAACTCATGGCTAGGTACTGGGAAGCATGCTGGTGCAACAATATTACTTAAGTCAGAAAGATCAGGTCTCTCTTTTCTTTATCCAAATCTGTCAAAGTGGATACTAGGGAGTATTCCTGAATACCTATGATTAAATGAATTAAAGTTTCACAAGAAATATTAGGTTGAGGAAGAAGAAATCCATTATTTTTACATGACCTTCAAGGCTGTTTGGGATTAGATTTGTGCAAATGATTTCAAACAGTCTTATAGCTGACCTTTAGCTTCTGGCCAGCTAACATGCTGGCCCACTTCGAACATTTTTGTGATTTTATCAATATTTTGGAGGATTGGCCAATCTGTATGAAATGGAAGCCCATCTTTAACATCCAATATACCTGAATGGAATCGATGAAACCAAAATGACGTCATTGGATGTTACAGTATAGGGACCTTAAACACCATTCCTATGTTCAATAGCTTGATTTGTATTCTCGGCTTTATCTAAGAAAAACTGTACTGCGTTTTTTTCTCTTTTATGACTTCCATTTTTAGCAACCCGTATCTGATAATTGAAAGGATTAAATAAAAAAATACATAAAATATTCGCTTTTAGGGCGAAATATGATCTTTCCAACAAGCATAAATCTGAAATTGTAAGTTTGATATTGAACAAGATATCGAACACTACAGTCATCAACT
>JAPDSC010075465.1:0-10458 GCA_026290005.1 Latrodectus geometricus | reverse complement strand
TGATTTAATAGAAATATTTAAATATGTTTTTAAGTTTCTATAATATTGTTTTTTTTAATTAAATATAAAACACTATGTAAAAATTCATGAAAAATATAATTTCATTCTAAAATAATAACAATCATTTAAATCAGTATTTTCATTTAAATTAAATGAATCTCCATTAAAAGAAAAAGTACAATTTTTCTGATGTAAAATTTTAATGCTATGCTTTCTCAATTTATAAATGTATGTTTACAAAACATATATTTATAAATAAAAATATTTGTGTATATATTTATAAAACTAATTTACAAAATAGTATAATATATGTATTTATATAAAATATTCAATAATTTTAATAAGATAACAAAAGTAAGAAAATAATGATTTATTTTAATACTATCATTTCTGAAATAAATAAATTGATAAATTTTGTCACAATTAAAAATTAAATCTAATTTATTTTGTTTCTCTAGAAATACTAGATCATTACATTATTTTAAAATCATTTATTCAAATCATAAAATAAATTACATAATTTCATATAATTTTGGAATATAATTCTTTGTTCATCAAGAACTATGAAAAGAATATTTTAATATCACATTTTATTGGAATTCCAAAATAATAGGAGAAAATATTCTATAAGTTTCATTCACATTGCTCATATGACAGTGCCTTATATTAGAATTCTTTCATTTGGAATTTTCTTCTGGCGGGTACTGATGCTGCATATATCTTTTGAGATTTTCTTAAAAACATCTTTTTACTTTTATTACGTGCCAACGTGCCTTCTTATTCTTCCTTCTATGAAATATACACATTCTGACTTATAAAATCATGTATTAAATATTTTTAAAAATATTTTATTATGGAAAACTTTCAGATGACATTGTAAATCTTAAAAATAAAAATAAATAAATTATATAAAATTATATTTATATTACAAAGATTGTTCATTTTTATTGTAGTATTTCTAACAATTTAGAAATAATAATTGAAACAAATATACATTTTTACAGCCTCATAATTTTTGCAGCCTTATTTCTTACAATATTAAAATTAACTAATGAAATTATTCTGAAAAAGGTATTTACTTTACACAATATTGGTAATTTATGTTTTTTTAAATAAATTAAAGAAATTTATCTTAAACTTATTATGTATACAAATAAAATAATATAATTTATACTAACAGGATTTGCTGAGAAAATCATGCAACATAACATTTTTTCGATAACGATAATAATGTTAAAAAATTAAAACGACAAATTAGGATTTTCAAAAAGGGATTAAATGACGGTTGTCTTAAGTACTAACCTCCTAATTGTCAAGTTGATATAAAATTAATACATTTATTTTTTCCTACTACAAATTAATTTATTTCAAATTAATTCCATACAACCCTATTAATATAAGAATACATTAATTTGCTTTGAATGAATTACTTATTGATTATAATGAGCATTTAATTCTCAATTATACAAAATTTCTTTTTAAAATGCTAATTTAACATTATTTTTAGAAACTTTCCATTATTTGTTTGAATGCATTTAAAACATATTTAATGCTGAAGTTAAGATCTTTTGATAAAAATATATATCGTAAAACTTGGACAAAAAATAATTTAAAACAAATTATACTTAATAAATGTAGAGTTTCGTACCTATTATTAAAATTATTTTGATTTTATTTCAGGACTAAAAATTTTATTCAAAAAATAGTTTTACGCAAAAAAAAAAAAAAAAAAAAAAAAAAAAAAATCTGTTAAACATGAAATGATTAAAATATTTATACCATTTTTATTGCATTATTGTGTACAAATTACCAGTTTTTAACAAAAAATGTTAAATGTCAACGCAAAATGATTTTGTCATTAACCATACACACAATGTAACATACTAAATAAATAATGATAAATGACTTAATAGATTTTGGTGCAAATAAGTAAATCTTGTTATGTTAAAAAAGAAGCAGGTATGCAGTAAAAAATTACATTTCTATTTTAGAAATCTATCAATTTTTATTATGTACATGCTTTTATTTGTACATGATAAATCGTTATTATATAAATGAAAACCAGAATTTAAAAAATCCTTAGTTTTCACAATAAATGAATCACTGAATGCTTAAACATACTGAATAATATAAATAGGAGGAAGATATGAATATGTTTATTACGACACCTGCTTTAATCCTCTAAAGTGGATATATAGTAATATAATTTTAAAAATAATCTGAATCTAATATATTCCTTAAAAAACTAAAATATAGTTTTACATCACAGATTTCAACTTACTTATAGTAAAAAAGTTGTATATATATGAAGATAAATTAATTAAAATATGTATAATCGCATACAAAATGTTTAATGTTAATATTAAACAGAAAAATATATAATCAAATGTATTAATGATAAATGCAGTCGAAATACATCAAACGGTATAGAAATTATTATTTTATAAAGAAAAGATATGAAATATCCTTTTTTTTTATAATAAATGAGATAAATATTGCTATTTTATTATGCTAACAAATATAAAGTCATACATAAGTTAGAACATTGGTATGTTTTATTAAAATTTTTTCCAGTTTTAATTAGATTGAAAAGTATTCTCTTATCATTATTCGAAAAGAAATTGAAAGTATAATCTCATTTATTCACAAATTAGTTAGCAAAATAATTTTATGAACAATAAAAAGACAATTAAAAAACATATGATATAAAATTTACCTAAAAAATATTTTCCTCTTTTTATTATTTTTAAGTCTTTATGAGATAACTTAAACTCATAAACTATTGAAATAAACAATGATAAAACCTCAGCTCAAAAATATTGTTAAGAATATGAAATGATATTAATTTGAGAAAACATAATTGACTTAAATTTATATACTAGTATTTATTAATCATAGTTTAAATAAATAAATAATTTATTAAATTGTTGTCATAAAATATTTAAAATTATATTAAATTGGGATTCGATTAACATAGTTAAGTTTTTTCTCTTTTTCTATCTGTATAATTCCTTTTGGAAAGCATTTCAAATATTTCGATGTGCTATCATCGTTTGTGTACTCTGAAGTGTACCAACAATTTTTTTGGAATTGATCTTCTAATATTTTCCTGTGTTTCGTGTCTCCTGATGTTTTCATAAGCGAATTTTTTCTAATACATTTTCATTTATCTTTCTTATAGAATGAGAGTTAATAAAGGGTAGGATATATGATAACACGAAAACTAATAATACTGAATATTTACTTCCTGTAATAAAAATATTGTTATTGAAAATCTCATCTATTTTTATCGCAAAGAAATATTGGACGGTAGTAGTTATTTTTAGATAGTTAATCAGAAATGTTCCAAAAATATTTTCAATTACTTCCGAAAATGGAAACATTGGTTTTATTTTGGCATTTGTAATAAAATTTAGGTACATGAAGTATAGCTTTGCATGAAGAATTAGGTAATTTTTCAATATTTGCAGGGAAGTTTAATTTTTTTGGGTCATTTTACAAATTTTAAAATATTTGACTTTAAGATAAGTATGATACATAAGAATTTGAATGTAGGTAATGAACAAAAATTTAAAATACGTGATGCAAAGTTAGAAGTATTTAAAATAATCTCTAAGAAAGTTAAAGCCTTCTGTCTGTATTCCAAATTATGATCAATAATGTAAGGTAAATTCTTATTTTGAAGATGTAGTATTAAAGTCTCAACGCTGTGGTTTGGTTTAAAGAGAATATTTTTGTTTTAAAGAATGAGCTGTTTATTGAGTAATCATATTATCCAAACAAGAGTATAACAATAGGAAAGGGAACATAAATAACTGAAAATAATTCATTTTCTAATTATTTCAAAGCTGCAAAAAAGTAAAATGATAAATGTAAGCATGATAGCACATATGATTAGAAGAAGAATATTTTAATGTTTAAATGTGATTTAAACAAACAAGATAATGCATAGTCATAGGTTAGATTTTTAACAAAAACTAATTAATATTTTTGATAAAAAGATTACATTTATAAAAAAAAGAGCGATTCACTTAATCTTTAAAGCAATTTGGGTCCTTAGTCACAATATTCTCAGATGGATCAAATGAAGAAAATAATGTTTGCTTGCAATGAATAACCAGAAATCGGAGTCTAATCCCATTGCAAATTCCTAATTAATCATAAAGATTATCAATAGTTATGTTGAAGATTAATCTGTTAACATAGCCACGAAGAAATGATTGGAAACTGACATATGTACATACAATGAATTCAGTTAAACACTTCTTACACAAGATACTTAACTTAACCATTTAGAAAACTGTTACTCTAAAATATTTCATTTTTTTTGACGAGTGTTAGATAGGCTGGCAATATGGGGTGCACTTTTCAGAAACTTTTTCAACTGAATCGTTATTTTGTGTGGAGTCCGACTTCTTCCGAACACACATGCCATAGCTACCCGTTTATAATATAGACAACCATTCATACTCCATTCATACAAGGGAAGGACACAGACAGGACACAAAGAAATGGAAAGTACATCCATGCCCGAACCGAGATTCAAACCCAGGACCTCTTTATCCGCAGTCATGCACGCTGACCATATGTTAGACAGCATATATAAGGTAATTGCAAAAGTAAATAGGAATATAAAAGCACTATGAAAAATTTCTGAGAAATAAAATTAAATTACTTTAAAACAGTTTTGATACTTATGGAAAGTCATATTTATATCGTCATTTTAAAATACTACTATTTTTATAGGTATTTTGTCACACCTATAAAAATTGTAGTAATTTGATACTTAATTGATGTATTTTGAAAAAATTTAATTGGTCATAATTTAAAAAATAAGAATTTAAAATCTGTCTTTATATTTCTATTTCAATATAAAATGTATTTTAATGACAGACAGTTCCCTTTTTGGTGCAGGTTATGAGTTCATTTTAAAATATTGAAAATAGTAAGCAATTAAATATTTCAATTGATGATCAACTAGTAACTTTCAATAATTTCACTGAAAGCAACAAGCTGAGGAAAGTTAAAACTTTCTCATCTTACATTTTAATGATATGTTATAATTATAGATAACCAATAAATGGATAATTTTGTAATAATTGGTTTTGATTCAACAGACTGGTAAAAATTTTGATGAAATATTGGAACAATTTTTATTAAGATTTATAAGAATGAGATGCGTGCTCAAATAAGTAATATTGCATAGTAATTGTGTACAAAGTAGTAAAAAAATATTTTGTTATATAAATTACTTATTGATAAGTAAAAATAAAGTTTTAAATTAAATTGTACATAACTCTTTGATTTAATAAAGGGAAGGAAAAAAAAAGAAAAAAAAACTTTTTAGAAAATTTTACTTATGCAGTTTTAAATTTTAGTAATACGTTAAAATTATTTAAAATTGATTAATAATATTTATTATTATAGTGTGCTGTATGAAATAATTTAATCGATTTAGTGGTTATGGTAGACTGGTGTGTTATAACAGCGTTCTCGCTTATTGGGTAAGTCCGTATTTCAATCCAACTAGAAATTTACTACTATCAGCTCAGGCACTTAAAATATGTTTTGGTTGAAATTTCCTTCATGTGAAATGATAACTCCGGATAATGCATTCCAAACCTGAGAGTCATCTGCATGGTCACTACTTTTAAATTAAGAGAATTCCCTTTTGAGCCCACTATGGCATGCCTACTATATATAGGGGCCTCACTAGATAAAGGTACCATTATTTACCCCCTTTTGCTGAAAAAGATGAAAATCTTTGTAGTTCAGCATTGGAATGCTTACTATATAAAGTTGCCTCACTAGATTAAGATTCCTTTATTTATGACCTTTTACTTAAAAAGATGAAAATTTTTGTAGCTCAACATTGGAAACTACTTTTTAAACTAAGTAAATTCTTGATGAAAAATCAAGTGTTGAGAACACATTAATTTATATTTAAATAAAGGAATGACACTTTAATATTATTTTTTAGATTATAGTATACGAAAGGATTAATTCCATGGTTAAAGCACATAAAAAAACAAAAATAAAGGAAAAACAATAAATAAACAAGATAAGCATAAACAAGGATAAATTGCAAAGATGGTATCAAAGAGTTAGAGAAGTTTCTTACCACAAGAATGCTTACTTGTCATTTTTTAGAAATATCATTATTAAAGACTAATTAAGTATATTTTTATCTCCATTTTATTATATATCAATACGCATTGATAATACCAGAGACATACTGATGGAACAAAAAATATAATTCAAGTAAATTTTGATAAAAATTTATTATTTTGAAGGAATTGATTTAGAAATTTAAATTTGAAACAGAGTTATTTCATATAAAATAGCACTACAGATTTCTAATGTGATTTATTGAGCAGAGCAAAATTTTAGTCTTTTAAAAAAATGTAAAGTATTGAGTTTCTATTTTATACATATTGCGATCTCAATCTGAATTTTTTCTATAAAGTTGTACAAATTTAGATTTTCTCATAATAGGAAAATTACTTTTGTGTAATGTGAAAGAAAAGAGGATTCTATTTTAGTGTTGTTCAATTTCCTGATACTCATTGATTTCAAAAACTAAAATTTGTTTTATGAAATACAACCAAAATTCAGTGATAATTCAAAACGTTAATAGAAATTTCATATATTTTTAAATACAATTATAATTTTCTTTAATTTAATCTACATTTCTAAGAATCTTATAAATGTGTTAAAGTTACAATGATATTCTTTATACAAGTTTAAAAGTTTTTCATGTATGCAATAAAAATTACTAAGCTCCTGATATAAATAAGTATAAATCTATTTCTGAGAACAAATTAAACGGTATTCAATTGATTAATGAAGACTTTGAAATGTTTTTTGATTAATTTGTAGTACATATAAACGTAAAATCTCAATATTTGATAGTTGGGTAAACATAAAATGCTTCATTTCTATCCCATGATACAAGAAATTTGTATAGTTTTTCATGTACGTAATTCTTTTGCGTTGTTAAATTAAAAAAAAAAGTATCTAGAATTTTTTTATTTGTGTTCACATATTTCTTTAATTTATTAATTAGTTTTGCATATTTTTGAAAGAAAAAAAAATTTCGTAGAAGTTGCCCTTCATCTCGAATACGAAATAGTTCTAAATTTTATGGTCTCAAAACTAATATGTACCTTAAAACAATAACTGAATCATGATATTAAAACCAAGATTGTTTCAGTTGTTCTGCTTTTATTGCTTACCCTCTACGCTTTAGAATGTAACAAACTAACATAAAAATGTTTATGAAACGTATATTAAATACACTAAAACTAATGCTAGTTATTGATAACTAGAATTTTATTTCTAACTATACAGTTCTGCTTCTTACAAAGTTAATTTATTTTTGCTCAAAATTATAATAACGTATGCAAAATTGTAAAATTTAATTTTATATTATTAATAATGAAATTAATTATAGAAGAATATCAAGTGACTTTCACATTTGAATTTAATTCCTTTATAATTTTCATTGTTATCCTGTACATTTTCTTATTTTGTGATATAGGTATTTTAACGTAAATTGTAATTATGCATATTTTGCTTATTTCAATAAAAAATTATTTTCTAATTTCTTATGATATAAAACTTTTATTAAAAATTATTGAATATTATGGTTTCGATGAATAAAATATTTTAATAATGATGAATAAAATAAATCGATGAATAAAATATTTTAATAAAATATTTACGCTAAAAATTTTATTTAAAATTTAAATACATGAATATGAAAAATCTTTTCCGTATAATGTCAAAAAAAATTTAATTTTTGATTTTTCAAAGACGTATTTGAGGTAGGAAAAAATGGAAACTGGAACTGTGTTTTTCTAAATGTTTTATTTTATTTCAAATAAATCAATTACAAATATGTTTCCTTAACACTATTTATTAAATGCAGTTGTTTTAGATTTTTAAAATTTAATATTTTTAAATGTTTAAAAAGCAGATTATTTTATTTAAACACTTGCTGTTACCACATATATCAATAGCATCAAATTCTTAAGCAGTATTTTACTAATTTCTGATATTTTGAATATCTCTTCAAATAATTGATAATATTCATCTTAAATTATATAACGTTACATAAGCAAATATTAAAATACATAAATTGGGACCATTTTTATTACTCTTTTATTTTTAAAATAAAGTTTACTTTTTAGTACTGAATTACAATTGAAATATATTGAAAAATTCATTTGAATTTTAGAACAAACCAAAGAGAATATCATGATAAATGAATATACGTTAAACACAAAAATCCGATAATGATATTTAAAATTATTCGGAGGTAAAAACATTTCATAAGCACATGCATAACATTAAAAATTTATCAATTCTATTTTCAGTAAATGAATACAATTTATATGTGTCCTTATAAAAAAAAAATATACTTTATTCATTTCATTTGCACATTGTGTATAAAATGAGCTCAGTATTATTTTCACTCAATTATATCAATAATATTAATAGTTATGTATGCATACTTTAATATTAGTATTAGAGTCTTAAATTTTTATCCAAAAATACGTAATCTTGAAGCCGAAATTTTTCAATCGAGCATTTAAAAATAATAAGAATAGTTTCACAAGTAAAATATATTTTGCAAAGAATGTTAGATTTTTCCTTATAGTTCTTAATATATTTTGCTAAGAATATGTAATTTTATTTGGTAATTTTTACAATTCATATTGTGGAGAAATGGAAGTTTTTTTTCTGTTATGCAAATGCCATTTTAAGATTAATATTAAAGTATTTACACGTTTTACTTTTTATAAATTTGTGTTTCGTTTATATACACAAATAAGCTATTTGAGTATCATCATTTGTTAAAAAATATTCTTTTAGTTAAGTATTCCTAATCTCAGTGTCTGAATATTTAAGGTAAACTATACAATTTAATATAAATATTCTGTAGTAAATAATTAAAATACTTTTGGCAGTGTAAACTTTAATACAAACTAACTTAACCTTCGATTTATATTTAAATTATTCAATTATTATAGTATATATGTAATCGTAATAATTCCGGAAATATATTGTTTTATTATAAAGCATTTTGTATAACAAAATTTTTCCTGTATCTGAAAATACTTAAGAATTAAATACATTGAAAATTAGGCAAAATTTGTATTTTAATATAATATAAAATTTTTTTTTACTTAAAATCGATGCAATATCCAATGATTCGAAACAAATGTATTCCTTTATTTGCCAAAACTAATAATAAAGTTTAATTACTAATACTTTTTTTACTTATAAATATACTTATAAATTTACGTTGTTATAGTACACATTTACTGATGAATTAAATCATAATGATGATTTTGAAAAATAATTGCTATAAGAAATATTTCATTTTTTTAAATTCAAACTTCTTTTAGACAATTTGTCATATTTTGTTATGAAGATTTATAAACTAAAAATTTAAAAGTACTAATATTAATACAAGTAAATTATTATTAGTATATCATTTTTTAAATAATAATATTAAAATGTTGTTATATTTAGAAACTAAAAACTAAAGCTATTATTTACTAAATTGTAATAGATATATTTTTAATGAAATACTTATAACAATACAGATTTGATTAAAACAATCTATAGTGCCTAAAACAATTTTAAGAAAAGATTCAAAATTAGTTTTTATTTTTTTGAATATAATTTAAAAATGTAATATAGAAATTTATATGCGTTTATTTTTTAATAAACCATTTACTCTTTAATATTGCGCTGCATTTTATAAGAAATTTTTAAAATTTCAGAAAAAATATAAAAAATTATAGTTGAAAATTCAATTTTATTCATTAAATTCTCAAACTTATTTTGTGTTTTTAGTAGGGTTTTAATTTAAAGCAATTATAGATTGAATTAAACTACTACCATAAAATGCACTTTTACCATTTTTACAGGAAAAAAATTAGATAAATTCAAGCTGTTGCTCAATCGATGAAGAGGAAATTACACTTATTCTTAGAAATATTTCTTTTTAACTGAAAAATAAAGATGTTTCGAGAAATTTAATTTTTCTTTTTTAAATTTCTTTGAAAAAGGTAATAAAATAAACTTTTGTTTTCTTGTAGTTCATGAAACTGCAAAAAAAATATATGCTATTTTACTTTACTATTTCCGTAATGCATCAAAGCTTTTTTTCTTTGTATTTAAAGAAGAAAGTTTAGATTCATTGGAAGACAAATTATTTGGTTTTTTCTTTTACTAGGTGTCGCATTCTTTTGAAAGAAATATCACCATTAAACATTCAAGACAATTTTTAAGAATCAATCATTTAAATAAAGGAATTTTAGAAACTGATTTTATTAACTAAACAATATTTAATATATATCTATTAATCTTTTGAATTTCATTTTAGTGACTCATTATCTCTTAGTGATTTAATCATATTTCTATTTTATTAATTAGCATATTTTT
>JAPDSC010075462.1:12500-22915 GCA_026290005.1 Latrodectus geometricus | reverse complement strand
AACCAAATCAGATTCTTGGTATTTGGAGTAAAACTGCTCCATGTAATGTCAGAAACAGTGGGACCCACTTTTGTGTGTGAGGCTGCCCTATCGTCAGAAGACAATCCCCCTTTTAAGCACAGATTTTTTGTGCATTCGTTTCGAATCTTGGGTACGCTCAGTGGTTGAGTTATTCCCATTGCGCAGTTATGAATTCGCGTCTTACAGTAAGTAATCCACATTCAGATCGTCCTTCACGAGCGCTTGTTTGAATGCCTCCACATTCAAAATATTTGTCCGTCCGTGTCCAAACCTTTTTTACGCTCCGTGAGTTTTACTGTCGTGCTCTGGCGCTCGCGAATGGCGCCGCACTCACAATTTCGCGCTCCCTTTCCAGTCCGAGACTTTCGTGAGCAGACTGCCATCAGCAAGTTCTCGATTAAAATTTTGAAAGCAGGCTTCTCATTTCGCATGACGCGCTTTGTATTTGGTGCAGGATTGGGTGAATTAATTTCTTCCTATTCATTTGAAATCAATCGTTTTTAGTTCATGAATTCGATTTCCACCTCAAGCATGGATTAATTCCTTATGTATTTTAAACTGTGCTCCGGTAAATAAACTTTCAAATTTTAACAAAAATTTTAGTTTGGGGAAAAAGTAATCCATTATTTTTTCGGTTGACGTCTGTAGTGATCGAAATCTCGTGAGGTATCTATCAAACAATTTCAGATGTATGCTCGTTGGAAAGGTGACATTTGACACTAAAATATCCTCTTGCGGTTTTTTGTTTGATTCATTCAGTTACGAGAACAAGGTTTTAAAAATGGAAGACAACAAACAGAAAATTCGATACATTTTCCTTTTTCTCTTGTAACGGCGAAAAAGATAGCCGGGTGGCTAAAATTGGTGAAAGGTGTTTATCGTCCTATATAAGACTGTAACAACCAGTTACGCACAATTTTTGTTTCGTCGGTTCCGTTCGGGTATTTTTGATGTTAGAGATGCACCTCGCATGGATACAACATCGTCGAGAATGTCTATAAAATTTCAAAAATGGTCGAAGTTGACAGCATGTCAGCAGTCGTAGCTTCGCACAAGACCTAAAAATCTACATGAAAGCTGTTTGAAACCTTTTTACAAAGTGAATCCAAAAGAAGTTAACTTCACGTAAAAGTAATGTATTTCTTTTTCCCCAACCTAATATTAAAAATATTTAAAAAAAAAAAAAAAGTTTATTTACTTTTTTCAGAATATATCAGTCTTTTGGGTAAATGACTGCTGTGAAATTTTTACTATTCATTTTTATGGTGGTTTATCCGTGCTTTTAGTGCCGAACTGGCAGCCGAATGGTAAAAGATCTTGACTTGCCTTCGATTTTAAAGCTGGGAAGATTTTAAAGTGGGTTTTTTTTTTTTTTTTTTTTTTTGGATGTAATAGTTCGTAATCTCTTTTAAATTCCATATCTCAGTCTAATGAACCTTAGTGTGCAACAAACGACTGTTAAACTACAAACCAAATTAAGCTAAATGGTTTCTTGTTTGGTCTTCAATTGAAGAGTTCATAGGTTTGATTCCATCCTTCCTCTTGAATCTTTCAAATGAAAAATAACGTACTTAAAATCTTTGGTTCATGGTCGATTTCATTCTTGTATGTGGCTATCGTGGTTAAAAGTCGTGACTTGGTGCTTTCGGTAGTTACAAATCGCAATTTATTTGTTATTGGAATGTTGCTACAATTGTAGGCAATCTATATTTGTCCGTTCTAACAATTTTCTATCTAATTACCATTGATTAGAGACAAGATAGTTGCTAATGTGGTTGCATCTTTAGTTTTTGAATCGAAATTTTCTGTGTTGGAATTGATTTTTAACGTTGTTGTTTAGTAATAAGGCAGTATTCTTCAGAACAAATGATTTCGGGTTCAATACCGACCACTGTTGAACAGTGATATAAGAATATTGTTCTTCTGCATTGTACAAGTGGAATGGGTGTTTGAGGTCTTTTCCAGGTTTTCTTCCTTGCGATATGGGAACACAGTATCCATGCAAAAATCTTCATGTGGAAAGCAGTTTACGGAAAGGGTATTAAAGGCTGTTTACGTAGTGTCAAACAGCAGAACTCAAGTGCAAAAAACCTCTTCTGCAGTATATTGACTGAGAATGAGAAGCTGAACGAAATTTATCTCCGATGTGGAGCTAGAGAGTAGTTTGGAATACATTTGAAGCTGTGGTCTTTGTCTGAAACCATCCTTCATTGCCAATAATCAGTTGCTTTTTTGAAGAAAGTTCTCATCATTTTAGGAAAAACTGTTGATTCCATGTTGAAAATACTTGATTTTATTAACAATGTGCTTAAAATGAAACACGGTTCGAAACAGTCGAACTACTTTTTCACACTCTGCAAGCGAATGTGCCTTTGACGCATACAATTTTAAGCAACTGAGTTATTTTTGATTTAAATGAAGTGCACATGTTAATGTTAGGAATTCAAGACTTCAAACGGAGTGAGAGACTATCTTGACAGCCAAGCAGAAACGGAAATTCGGAGGGAGTGAATAGTCACCATTTTTTGGCGGAATTCTTTGTCTGGAACCAAAACACTTGAGCCATTCTCTCTTCCAGAGATGATGAAGACGCGGATGGGGTGGGGGGTGGTAGTGGAAAAGGGAGACCTGGTGAGGCCGAAATTAATATGTGACCACTTATGTGCCTACTCTAGGGTATAATTCGCCCTGATACTGGGGAGGCTATGTAAGTGGGGGAGGATGGGAGGTCAACCCTTTCGCCTTGGCATAGCACCGGATGTTTTATCAAAATTCCTCAACGTGGCATGCCGCGGTTACAGCGAAGCGGAAAAGGGGTAGAAATTCTTTTCTTGAAGAGGCTCTCTCCTCTAGAAAAATTCGGCTGCGCTAGATATTTTTCCGGATAGTTTGAATGCCATATCGGCATCACCTGGCGGTTTTCCAGTTACCACCCCCCCTCCTCCACAACGCTTTCTTCATTTTATCCCTGTTGACGAGTTTTCTAAATCTTTATTTAGTTTGTTTATTTAGTTTCCTTGGAGCTTTTTTTTTATCCCTTTCTTTTTTCGCACTGTAAAAATGCTTTCGGTAATTTCGTTTTATTTGCATTTAAAGAATTAATTCCATTGTCATAAAAAGGAAGTTTTCATTCGCGCGTTGTCATGGAGATTTAGATTTTTCTTCGGATCTATTTTGAAACTCGACAATTTTCTCGGTTGTCTTTTAATTTTAGAAAGGAAAAAGACAGGCTTAATTTTTTTTCCTTTTTTTTTTAAATTTCGCCTAAGCTTTATAGATTTTTAACTGTTCTTATAGAAGTACCGAAGAATTTTCCAGGTGAATTGTTATTTTCTCAATATATGATGATGTAGAGGCATTCAAATGAAAACTGCTAATTTACAGACTCGAGCTTGTAAACTCAAATGTGGAAGGCATGAGCCACGAAACTCAAACTTGTTGAATGATCAGGAGTGATATTTATCACTTTTATTACGCATCAGAAAAGCTTATATTACTGTCAAAATTTGGAAAACACTACCATGGAACACTACAGTCTTAAATCTAGATTTATACTTCTTGACAGCCAACTAGTTACTGCTTTTGCCTTCGGTTCTACGGCTCGTGGGTTTGAATCTTACTTCTGTCTTCGATGTTTGTCTTTGTGTTGCATGCTTGCAACTTTTTTTATTTAAATTGTATGTCTTATCGAATGAGCCAATGCTGTTGGTTGATTCTGTCCTCGAGTTCAACAGTTCATGGGTTCAACTCCCATACGAGGTATGGATGTTTGTAGAGGTTTGTAATGTTCTAAATCAGTTTCTGCTCAAATCTACATAACTGTGCAGAAATTGACACAGAATGGAAGTCAACGGAAGAATGGATGGTCAGAACATCACATGGTTATTTATCATGGCACTGTACTTTGGAGTAATTTTTCAACAGGACAATGCTTATGGTCTTCGTAAAGAGTTCATTGAATGTGTTTTACAAATAAAGATCCTTCTAATATCGATATAGTTTATCGATTCAGTCTGAATTTCTAACTTAAAGAGCTACATGAGATACAATGTTTATCGCATTACATGCATGTTTGCTTTTTAATGAGTTATCAGTATTCTGTTGTATTATATTAGGTTGGGGAAAAAGAAATCCATTATTATTACGTGAACTTTATGTAACTTCTTTCGGATTCGCTTTGTAAAAAGGTTTAAAACAGCTTTCATGTAGATTTTTACGTTACGACTGCTGACATGCGGTTCACTTCGATCATTTTTGATATTTTATAGACATTTTCGACGATGCTGTATCCTCATGCGAGGTGCATCTCTAACATCCAAAATACCCGAACGGAATCGACGAAACAAAAATTGTACGTAACTGGTTGTTACAGTCTTATATAGGACGATAAACACCTTTCACAATTTTAGCCATCCGGCTATCTTTTTCGCCGTTACAAGAGAAAAACGAAAATGTATCGAATTTTCTGTTTGTTGTCTTCTATTTACTCGCAACTGAATGAATCAAACAAAAAACCGCAAGAGGATATTTTAGTGTCAAATGTCACCTTTCCAACGAGCATAAATCTGAAATTGTTTGATAGATACCTCACGAGATAGCGATCACTACAGACGTCTACCGAAAAAATAATGGATAACTTTTTCCATAACCTAATAATTAACGCTCTGACTTTCATGTTCTCGTGGATTCGATTCTCACCTCGGAGCTTTGCTGACAGTCGATTGGTGAGTGCCGGCTTTCAGTTCAACAGCTGTGGGCTCGAATCCCACTTCGGAATTCACTTTTATACAATAGATTCCGATCTAATGAGGCGTAGTGTGTGGAGAGTGATTTCAAAGCAATGTACCAAATTAATTACTGGCATCAAATGAAGCAAACTTATATTCACTGCAGGCTTCGTTGCGTTATTGCTGGTTTGCCATTTAAAACAATATTGGATTGTGAAGAGTGGCCAATCATACAAAGTAGACAGCAGATGAAATATTCTTGGTACTGTTAATGAAGAAGCTTACGTTCGGTAATCGACTTTAGCCTGTACCATGAAGAGAGGCCTCTTTTTCCCTGAGCCTCTTCTCATTTTGTCGTTGTTGGAGGACGGTCTCCTTAATTGCAGGCGGTTAATGAGGCTTGCGACGATCGCAGCTTAGTTACCGGGAAGGAATTCAGACGCAGTGACACCTGGTGGGGAGTGGGAAGAGTGCGGTGGCATCTCCTTTAATTGGAAATAAAACTCGATTGAAGCACTGATAGAAATATTTTTTTCATTTCCTTTTTTTTTTTTCAAGGGTTCTCCACCGGATTCTTTCGCTTGAAAGGATGGCAGAGTTCCTTTTCCTTTATTTTGTAATCTTTCTGGTAGGGATGAGATAATAGAAGGGAAGGATTGCTTTTGGAAATGCTTTTCAACATAGTTTTACAGATCGAAAGGTACCAAGTTCGATTCCAGAAACAATGGAATAATGAGGCGTTCCTTCATGGTCTGTGGGACCTTTACCCTCTTCTGGATCTTGTATAGGAGAGTAGCTATAACTGAAATCTAGTTTGGCATATTATTGGTTGATATTTCAGTAGTGGGCGGAGTTAAAAAATAGAAGCTTAATTTATGGCACTTGGGCTCATTTTAGAGTGAAATTACATAAATATTTATTATTTAAATTAAAGATCTATTAGTATTAAGGAAAGTTTGTGAATTTTTAGGATAATTAATATAATAGTCAGGTGTGAGCTTAAATTAAAAATTATTCGAGTTTGCAATTGCTTGCCTCTGATTGGCTGATTGATTTTCAGCTCCTTAAAATTATTCTTTTTCTTTTCTTTTTTTTTTATTTATTTTTTTATTTTTCATTATAATTAAAAAGGAAGTTTTAAACAATTATAGAAGTAATTAGTAGGACAACATAACGAAGAGTAATATAAAAATATTTTATTATAAATAGTCAGATTAATTCAAAATGTTCCGGATTGCGTGGTCACCCTCCCAAGTGCTGTCCACACTGGGAGTATCCGCATTTTGGTTCCAGGGAATCCCGCATCTATATTACTATAGTGCTGTATCCCCCTTTTTTTATTTCTTTAATTTTTATTTTTTTTTATTTTATTTTAATTTTACATGCTCATCTGTCCGGGTGGGTGCTTTGGAGTTTTTCGTGTTTCCCTCTTCGTGACATGTGAATACCGCGCCATTGTATAAAGAGGGGAAAAGGCTTTAGAAGAGCCTTAGATTGCCCACGACGTAAACAGTCCAAATAGCGTCGTAGACGCCTAATTTCCACGAGAAATGCTTTGTTCCTGAATTTGTGTTTTTCTGTTATCAATTTGTTGTTTGCCTGAGTTCATATTTTATTCGAATTAATAACATATTAGAAATGTCTGTTGCAGTGAAAGTATGAAAATGTACGTTGGAAAACAAATTAATTAGGATTTTTCTAAAATTTTGTGTACAGCGTCCATCGGTCACCCCAGAGAAAAATATTTGCTTAGTCACGTCATTTCAATTACCCAGTGAGCTCTTGTCGGCAAAATGTATACTTTAAAAGAATAAAAGCGACGGAAAATATTACCATAAAGTGTAAGCAATGCTTTTTAACTTTCAATTCTACAGTTCGTGGGTTCGATTCCTTCCGTTGGCGTGAATGTTTGTAGTGGGTTCGGAATCCACTTTACATTGTATTCCTAATCCAATATGCGACATTTTGTGCATAAAAAGGACCTTTGAGTGACTCAGTTTCAAAATTGCTGCGCGATTTGCAGTGAAGCAGTTGTCAGCTTCGATACCTGCTTAGCATGCCCCATGCGAGATGCTTGTTTAAGCTGGTCGCCTAATCATAATTGCGGACCACCTGCTACTGAATGGGAAGTGTGGAAGCAGAGCGTTTCATTCCCTTTTGCGACTTGTATTCCATTGTTAACATTCTTGGGAAATCTCCTGATGCACTCTCGCGTGGGATCTGGAGAATGGGGGGGGGGGAGAAATTCGATGAGACCGAAAATCTTATTGGATCAGGAGGGAGAAGAAAAGGAAAAATTTAAAACCGGTCGACTGCTCCGTGGAGTGTCCAGTCAGTGTCGCATCGACCACCCCGCAATAAAGGATTCAGAACGCGCTCCCTTCTCCCGGAAATGGACCCCGGATGATCCGGCCCGGGGGGGGGGTTGAGAGATGGCGGAGATTATAGAGAGGAAATAAGACGCTACATTCTTTTCCTCTGACTTTATCAAACTCCGGAGACAACAGTCATTACGCCGGTTGAAGGAAGGAGAGATTTAATATCTTCGTCTCCTCTTGGTCGTCCTCATGTGAGTTGGGCGCCCCCTACTCTTCATTTTCTGAGCAGTGGCCGCATTTTGGTGCCATCACGCCTCAAAAAATGCTTTAATGTGAAAAATTCCTCTATTTTTTTCAAAATATCAATATTGGGCTCTATCAGACCCAGTGATTGGGTAATAAGTCATATGTTCGATTCCAGGAGCTATAAAAGGGCTGGAAACGGGTGCTTCTTTTCTCTTTTTCTGTATATACATGTGCTGAATATTTAGTGCTTTTGATTTCGGTTCAATAATTTATGGGCGGGCCGATGGCTGAGTGGTTAGCGTTTTTGACTCCGAGGCTGTTGTTCGGTTCAAATCCCGGTTCGGGTATGGGCAACTTCTTTCTCTCTATATATGTTTCTTTGCATTTTGTAAATTTTCATATCTGTTTTTCCTTTTATAAATTATACTTTTTAATTGAATTATATACACTTAGTTTTGTATTTTAACATTTTAACGCTAAGCTTGGGTTAAATACCAGGTTTTCTTTAAAATTTAATTTTTGGTGTGGCATATCCTTTTTGGACCTTGCGCCATAAAACCTAAACCAACCAACCAACCAACCAATAATTTATGAGTTCGAATCTCACCTTAGCCTTGGACGTTAAATGCACCGGAATCCACTACCAATTGTAAATTTCGATGTAATGAGCCCTCCTGTTAAAAAAAAGTAGTCACTAAACGAAAAATCAAGCCAGCTTGCAAATTTTGTCAGGAGGCGTATCATGTGACACGTGACTTTAAAGAAGTACTGGAAAGGGAATTCGATCTGATTGATGAGTCATCATGTTGTGATATCGGTTCCCACCCCAAGTGGGTGTAGCTTAGTAACTAATTATCATTTTTACATTCAATTTAAAAATGCTTGGGATCGAATCTCGTCTCGGGTATAGGTGATTTGGATTCCACTATAAGTCTTGTCTAAATGAGTTCTTCTGTCGAAAAGATACAGCAACAGAGAGACGTCCACACTTAAAGCACCCTTGACTTGTCGAGGTGCTCTTGTCGTTATTCGAAAGTTTCTCACTTGTTATTCATGTCACTCGATGTCTCGATTGACATAAATAATTATGTCATTCGTAACCGAGTGTAGATATCATTAGGTATTTCATAATCCTGCAGATATCAGTCAAATGAAATCTTGCGTAAAAGAAAACTATCTCTAGACTCGAGACATTTCAGGATGAAGATTTATGAAGACAGGACGTACTGCCATTACAAAAATTGCCCTGACATAGAAGTTACCCCGAAACACCTTTTTTAACTATCCTGCTATCCTAGCGCAACTGCAGCAACTAAGTGACACATTTATGCAAAGAAAATTGTCTTCACATCGCTGATGCTGTAGATAAGATCTTCGGTCCGATTTGAATTTTTTTATTTTGTTTCCATGACACGAAACCAACCAATAAACTTAGTCGTATAAAAGGTTGTTTATGATATTCGGACATCGCTTTTAATTTTATTTTTGCTTAATATAAATACTTGTTAAAAATAAATAACCTGTGAATAAATAAATGTTAAAAATAAATAACCTGCTAATAAATAAATGTTAAAAATAAATAACCTGTGAAAAAATAAATGTGTTAAAAATAAATAACCTGTGAATAAACAAATGTTAAAAATAAATACCTGTGAATAAATATTTGTTAAAAGTAAACACATGTGAATAAATAAATGTTAAAAATGCTTGTAATGTCAATAAGTTATTTATAAACAAATTATATAATTTGGGCTGTTTTTTTGTTCTCATATCTAGTAAATGTTTGCCCATTGTTTGCAGTTAATATAGGTTCAAAGTGCCAGAAAATAAAAAATTATCTTTAAGCGCAAGATTTTGAAGATTTTTTAATACCGCAAGGTGATGAGTACTGAAATATTAGTTTGGGGAAAAAGAAATCCATTATTTTTACGTGAACTTTTCGTAACTTCTTTCAGATTCGCTTTGTAAAAAGGCTTAAAACAGTTTTCATGTAGATTTTTAGGTCTTGTGCAAAGCTAAGACTGCTGACATGCTGTCAAGTTTCATAATTTTTGATATTTTATAGACATTCTCGACGATGTTGTATCCATGCGAGGTGCATCTTTAGCATCCAAATACCCAAACGGAATCGACGAAACCAAAATTGTGTGTAACTGGTTGTTACAGTCATATATAGGACGATCAACACCTTTCACAATTTTAGCCACCCGTCTATCTTTTTCGCCGTTACAAGAGAAAAACGAAAATATATCGAATTTTTTGTTTGTCGTCTTCCATTTTTAAAACCTTGTACTCGTAACTGAATGAATCAAACAAAAAACCGCAAGAGGATAGTTTAGTGTCAAATGTCACCTTTCCAACGAGCATAAATCTGAAATTGTTTGATAGATACCTCAGGAGATATCGATCACTACAGACGTCTACCGAAAAAATAATGGATTATTTTTTCCCCAAACTAATATTTGGTTATGCAGAGCTTTCCGAGAGTGAATAATCGAAATTCCAACACATGCCTTGAAACACAGAATGATACCGATGAATAGGGATCTGCGTTTTCATGTGTCAACTGAAACTTTCCCCTCTGTCAGAAGTGGCAAAAACGGCACACGGTATTTCAGTTCTTGAGATGGCAACTGGGAGAGGGGAATTAAAATCCAGGTAGCGATGCTGCATGGAGACTCAAAATGGCGGCTGTCTTTGAGAGATCTTCCTCCGATTTGTTTTCTTTTCATCTCAGCTATTGATCGGCGGCTCTCTCCTCTCCATTAGAACTTCTCTAGGAGAGTTTATGGAAAAACAATCTTTAGCCTTCTTCCATTGTCTTGGAACAGTGGCCACTTTTTTTTTTTCTTCCTCTTCCTGTTTCTCCCGATTTGAATCGAGGATTTGGATTTGTGTCTTGTAGCACTCTATTTCGAATTAAATATTTTCACTCATGATTAATTTTGCTAATCGTTCGTTTGCATCGGTTAGATTGACAGCAAGTGGATGAAATACATTTAACATAATTCAATGTTTTCATGTTGTTGTTGTCGTGTGCCAGCCAGGCCGGCAATTTGGGGTGCGCTGCTCCACTTTTCCAACTGAACCATATTTGGTGTGG
>JAPDSC010075462.1:0-7500 GCA_026290005.1 Latrodectus geometricus | reverse complement strand
ACTAGTCTTTTGTATTGTACTTTAACACATAAATATTAGATTGGGGAAAAAGAAATCCATTATTTTTACGTGAACTTTTTGTAACTTCTTTCAGATTCGCTTTGTAAAAAGGTTTAAAACAGCTTTCATGTAGATTTTTAGGTCTTGCGCGTTACGACTGCTGACATGCGGTTCACTTCGATCATTTTTGATATTTTATAGACATTTTCGACGATGCTGTATCCACATGCGAGGTGCATCTCTAACATCAAAAATACCCGAACGGAATCGACGAAACAAAAATTGTACGTAACTGGTTGTTACAGTCTTATATAGGACGATAAACACCTTTCACAATTTTAGCCACCCGGCTATCTTTTTCGCCGTTACAAGAGAAAAACGAAAATGTATCGAATTTTCTGTTTGTTGTCTTTCATTTTTAAAACCTTGTATTCATAACTGAATAAATCAAAGAAAAAACCGCAAGAGAATATTTTAGTGTCCAATGTCACCTTTCCAATAAACATAAATTTGAAATTGTTTGATAGATACCTCACGAGATAGCGATCACTACAGACGTCTACCCAAAAAATAATGGATAACTTTTTCCCCAAACTAATATGTCTTAATAATAATTTGTATTTAATTCTCACTACAATCACTTGGAATTTTAAGGTGTGGTAAAAGTGACAGTTGAGCGACCAAATTTAGCCAAACCAAATTGTCAAGTTCTGCATTGCACACAGCAGTCAAAAGTTAAACGCACTGCAAGTGACAGTTGAAATGGCTCTCATGTTCAGCTTTGAAGAAGTCGAACGAACAATCTGTCGAACATAGAAAATATGAAATGCAGTTTCTATAATTTTATTTTCTTCTTTAAGCGATCCGTGTAAGTAATGCAATTTTTATTTTCAGAAAATTCAGGATTTTCATTTTTAGTATTCATTCTTAAATGAATTTCTGCTGTAATAGGAATCAAAATGTTTAATTGAGCCTGAGTTTCAGAAATGTCCATTTCATCTTGCTTTTCTGTGGTGGCATTATTTGATTTCGTCAGCTGACTTTTGATGTCGCCGTGCTTTCTATTTAGCGGGTAAAAATTTACTGTACGGTCACCCTTGGTGACTTTTCAGAAAATCGCCAAAAATCTCGTTATTTTGCACAAGCGAGGTCTAAAAATAAACAGAATATTGAAAAATATTGCCTGATTGGTCGGTATCCCTTATCTGCGATTGGTTGGTTTGCCAGAAAATGGTATTTATCGCCAAACGTGGAAAAATTACCTCAAGGGTGACCGTACAGTAAATCTCATCCCATTTAGAATTGTCATATCTGTCATCTAGAGATCTAAATTTATTATATTAAATTTAATTATGGCATATAAAATTATTTATCTCGCAGAGTTCGAACGTTAGCGTTAGGCAAGCACTTCGTCACTTAGATACGGTGGATCAGCCATGCACCAATCAACTACGAAATGACGTCACATATGATCAAATTGAGGCGGAGCTTATCACCAAACTAAGTATTCATCATTTTTAATTTTTGCATCTACAACCGAGCAACGGGTTGCATTCAATTCAGGAGGTGTATATAAAACTGTGGTGTAAATTTCTGTGGAAATTGAAAAAGTTGTACATGAATGATTTAACAATAAGTTTAATAGCTCAACATATTTTTTGGAATTTTATTTATAATATATTTATTTATTATTTGATTATATTTTTTAATTAGTAACAATTTCTGTAAAACCCCGTGATGAAAATTATTTTAAATAAAATAAAAATATGAACTGTATAAAAATGTATCTGAATTAATCAAAAATAATTCTTTAATAAGATATTTCACAATATTTTTAAAAACTATGTTTTCTTTTAGTTAAACCTGCCATATTGAAATTGTTTTTTTAAAATTATAATATTCTTAGGCTGATCTATTTCTTGTAATTTAATAAAAATCAATTTAAAAATTTGATAATTTTAATATAAACCTTCTTAATATTTCGAACAAATTTTTTTTGAATTTGGTTACTATTGTATTATATACGTGTCATTAATTTGCATGAATATTAATATAATGAATAAAATTATTTGTATTATTTTTTATATTATTTCTAATTATTATATGCAACCAAAACAAAGCTTTGAAAATGTTATCTAAATTTTTCACCCGTAACTGGTATTAATTATTTTAGAACATTTGATACACTAAATAGGATAGTTAAAGGTTTTAATCTTGTTTTCAGTAATTTAATTTGTTTTCATTATTTATTCTTTCCATCAAATGATTTAATAACGGCATTTACAATATAATTTATACAATAATCATATTTGGAAATGGTGTCCAAATCGATTATTTGTGAAAAAAGGCATTAGTGTACAATGAAATACATTACAAACGAAAAACGCCTGTCTGTCTAGACCAGGGGTTGCCAAAATAGTCCATATAGACCCCTAGGGGTCTATTTAACAACAGTAGGGGTCTATCTGACCCAAGGGATCGAATGGGGGTCTATTGAGACTCGAAGGAAAAACAGTTCTTATTACGCAAATCACACATATCTAACTGCGTACGTAAAAATTTAAAATATTTTTATAATTGACTTCATATTATATTCTTTATAGAAAATAAGATAATAAATCAGAAAACAATCTGCCCCTTTTTTCTTTATGGGTTTTCTTATGTATACCGTGACGTCACAACTTGACCTTGTGACCAGTTTGTAATTTGCACGACTCATAGTATGTAGCCAGAAGACGAATTGAGGCTTATCCGTCTCTTGCTGGCGAACCCATCAACCAATTTGGCAAACCTTTTCAAGAAACACCAGGCAGGATCATCTCATTAAGAAGTAAAAAATCTGTAGCTACTTTACTTACTGTTTCTGATTCATTAAATATTTAGACTAATATATAGTTTTATTTTAATTACCTGAAAATTACCTTCGTGGGGGTCTATGGAGATTTCGAAAAATTATTGGGGGCGATGATCAAAAAAGTTTGGCGATCCTTGGTCTAGCCCCACTAAAAAACTTAGTGTGCCAAGGTATGTGCTTCGTAGCCAAGAGTGTACATAATAAATATGGAATAAATACAGTAAGGCATATGTGTGCAAATGAAATCAAGAATCGTTCTTGTCTGGTGCACGAAATGGCAACGACAGGGGTAGCAGATGTGCATAATATTTCTGCCGAAACTATCTAAGATATGTTTAACTTGTTTTAAATCGTTTTTAGCAATCTATGACGGTTTAAAGTCTCTTCTTGTTGAAACACCACCTCGAGTACGGATACAGGTAAGGCTGCGAATACGGATTTGCTGTTGGCGTTTCTCGAGTACTTAACGTACCGTACTTGTTGCCACTCAGTGAGTTAAAATTCTGCAGCAGCGAAGGAAATCAGCACTATGAATATATTTTAATCTCACACATTAAAATTAAAACGCATTCGGGTGACCGTCCATCTGTTAGATAATAAGTCTTCCCTTGGAATAGGATTAATAAAACTCTAACAATTCCTTCCGCTTTCTCTCCCCCCCCCAAACGTCTACTGTGCGGAATGAGGGAGGAGGAAGAGAAATGAAGTCATTTGTATTCGAGCGCCGCAGCACCCCCATAAATTGAACATTCCCGTATTTGTAATTACACCGGAATCGGGGGCCGCCCAAGGCTAGCGAGCGAATTAAAATAGTGCCGTCGCCTTTTAAAACAGCGATCGGTTTCTTGAATCGCAAAGGGCCAAGCCCTGGAGGTAAGGAAGAGAGTTGGGGAAGGAAATCATTCTCACATACTTCGCCCCCCCTCGTTACTTCTCACTGAAATTGTATTTTGTGAAAAAGAAGGTACTTGCAAACGACAGACCTTCCCTTTCAAAATTCACATTTCATCAAAATACAGGGTGATCTTTTTTTTAAAGTGACAGTGTTTGGAGCGCCCTGTAGCGCGATGTAATAACCGAAATGGTATCAAACTTCGTATTTAGACTAATCGAGACATAATAAAAAAAAAAAAAAAAAACTAATGCCAAAAATCTCCACTAGGGCATTTTGTGGCATTGCTGTAGTTTAGAATAACGAGAATCAGTATAAAAGACGGATATCAAAGTAAAATGCAAATGCTGTGCGATGACAGTTCCACTAATAGGGGCCATAAAAGCAAGTAGTAGACAGCTCCGACAAATAATCTTTGCTAAAGTAAACCAGCTTCAGTGGCCATACCCCTCACGTTGTCGGAACGTGCATTACTGGTGAAGCTGTATTACATGAATCAATGTAATACATCCGCAACTCTTCGGGAATTTGGAACCAGAAAAAATTACGTATCATTGTTATTTATGAGATCAGAGATTATTGAATGTGGTCTAATTCATCATCGGGGAAGTGAATGTAATAAATAAATATCCATAATTTAACTGTAAGATTGTATGTGTTAGTATTTTTCTTTTCTCACATTTTACACATTTTAAAGCGCCACAAAATGCCCTAGCGGTGATTTTTGGAACTAAAGGTTTTTCACGGAATGGTGATGCTTGGGAGTTTTCCGTATTTTCTTTCCTTGTAACATAAGAATGTGCATCACAACCTATAAACATTTGTCCTAGAAAACAATATACATGGTGGTTTGTTTATTGTTCAACGGTCATTTTTGCACACAGGGACACTAGATGAGGGTTCCACGATTTAAAGTTGTTTCCAAATTACTACAAACATCCATACCCAAGGTAGGATTCAAACCCATGAACTGTTGAAACGAAGGCAAGGCCGCATACCATTCTGCTTCAAACTCTTGTACGCTGTAGTTATTAAAATATGCCAAAAAAACTTAGGCTATTAGGTTCCTGAATACGAGGTGTCAAACTGCGACATTCAGTACAACAGTTTGTGGCTTCGATTCTCACATTGAGTGTGAATTCGAAAAACATGATCGTAGCGGGCGCTCACATCATAAGAGTCCAAAAGACTCGATTTTTGTGTATCTCCCATCTTGATTTGAGTTGAAAACCCCATTTTTCATCTCCTTTAATTTTTTCAAAATTGTTCATTTTATAATGTTTAGCTCGTAGGAAAGTATTAACCATAACTATATCTAACCATATAGTTAGTTAAGTCATTTCAGAAGAAATGGTTTATAAGTTTCATAGTTAATTTGCATTTCTTTATTAATGCCACGTTTATGTATTTTATCACTTTAAAAAAATATGTATTTAAATAAAAAAAAAAATCTAGTAATTATTTTTTCTTTAAAGTAGTAATAATTTAACCGCTTGCCTTATTATCCCGAAATATCTCGGGTTAGTATATATTGCAGTTAATTATTATCCCGAGAAAACTCGGGTGAAGCAAAATTTGTCAGTACGATTTGTTTTATCACGTTTTTACTCGGCCTGAAGGAAATGAAAGGAAATATTCTGTTTTAACATGCAATTTGCCTTTTCTTTAATTTCGCGGTTCTTTTCCGGGACTGGCCACGTTTCTCTATGGTATAGTATACGACGGCTTGTGGATTAGTAATGTACAAAGGTGGATAGTTGCGTTGAAAAAAGTAAAATAATGGCGATGATGCCGTAAGAAAAGAGACTAGATACCAGCGTACGGAATGTCAGGTATTACTTTGTGCTGTCCCTTGTTTCAAAAACTATCATACAAAGACTAATATTTAACTTTTTTGCCCGAGATAACTCGGGATAGTAAACTAATATTAAATCTATATGCTTTTATACATGTAAAAAATTAAAAATTAAACTTAAAAACTACATATTTTGTTTTGTTTCGTTTTCTTGTATTTAGTATTAAAATAAAAAAATGTGATGATTTTTTGCAATTTTTTTTTTAAAAATTTGTAAGGGAAGCGGTTAAAATATCATGATGTGTATAAAAAATCAAAATAAATGTTGAATATACTTTTTAATCAGGCTTTGAGGCGTGTTGAAAGTGTTTCAAAATATACTGCAAATTCTAAGTGAATTGTGTATTGCGTTCAATCTTTGCTTTGGAAATAAAAGCATGAAGTACATTAAATAAAGTTTTATAAGATCAAGTTTAGGGGTAAATCTGTATAAGTATACTTTACAGTCGAAAGATTTTACTTGACATGCAGCTGTAAACCCGTAGAAAATCACTCATTTGAAAAAGAAAAGAAAATTTGGGGCTTTACAGAGTTAGTTTAAAAAATTAGAATTAACCAAAGACCTTGACGAATGTCTAAATATTGACATATGCTTGTCTTAGTAATGTTTCTTGTGCGTCACTTTAATACAAGTGGCGTCCTCTACTGTGAAAGGGACCAGTTAAAATCCTAATAATGATGCACATCTACGAGATAGTAAACTTTATCAAAGACTCTGAAAAAGCAAAAAAACAGCTGGGTCATATAATGAAAGTCCTGCTTGGATAATCCCAGAGACGATAAAATATAAACAGGAAAATTCAATAAAGCTCTTCCAGTACACCTCTTAGTGTTTAGACCCCCAGAAAAAGTCATAGAACGAAAGGCGCCCTCTAGTTAAAATCCTACTATGCAGTGTTTTTCTAACGTTTTTGTTCATAAAAGAAGGCTTTAGGCCAGGGGTCGCCTAGTGGTCTATTTAACAACAGTAGACAGTAGGGGTCTATCTGACCCAAGGGGTCGAATGGGGGTCTATTGGGACTTGAAGGAAGAACAGTTCTTAATAAAAATTATCTTCAAAAATTAAACGACGATTTTAATCTGCGCTTTGTTGATTTGGAAAACATCGACATCCCTGATTGCATTATTGCGCCATTTTCGGCGCAAATTGATAACGTCGACGTCAACATATAAGATGAGCTTGCTGAACTGTTCTTCGATTTTGAAGCAAAAACGCTTATTAAAATTTTGACAACACATAAATTTTGGACTAATATAAATATAAAGCAAAAATATGTGAAATTTTACGAAATTGCTTAGCCATTTATGCTGGCGTTTCCAAGTTCGTATATGGTTGGAGCCGGTTTGAATCACGTTAATTCAATTTTAATTAAAAATCGAAATAAATTAAATGTGGAGCTTCGAGGGGATTTACGGTTAAAATTGACTAATTTCGAACCCAATACAGCGAACCTTGCCAAGAAACCCAAGGCACACTCATCTCATTAAGAAGTAAAAAATCTGTAGCTACTTTACTTATTGTTTCTGATTTATTAAATATTTAGACTAATATATAGTTTTATTTTAGCTACCTGAAAATTACCTTTGTGGGGGTCTATGGAGATTTCTAAAAATTATATAGAGGCGATGATCGAAAAAGTTTGGCGACCCCTGCTTTAGACCATACCTTTTGTGTTTGTTAAATGGAAACGAAGGCTGTTGGCGTGTTTAGTCCTGGTTCAATCATCTGAGATCCATGTGGGCCCTTTCCTTTCTCTTGTAAGAGACTTCTGAATCTTTGGCAATCGGGATAAACGCCAGAGAAGGGATTCAGTGCGTGGCTACCCCATTAACCTTAACTATCCGACAGTCTTCATAAATAAGGAGTGGGCTTCCTTTCTTTCCTCCTTAATGCTGGAA
>JAPDSC010075449.1:0-15771 GCA_026290005.1 Latrodectus geometricus | reverse complement strand
TATAAATACAATTAATTATGTTAATATAAATTAATTATTTAATTAAATATAGAAGTTATCAGCATATATTAAATTATAAATTTGAGCCGGGTGAAGAATTAAAAAATTAAAAACAATATATATATATATATATATATATATATATATATATATAGTAGGTTTTTTTAATTAATTAGTGAAAAATAGTAAAATTGTTTAGCGTAAAAAATATTTTATTGTCGTATATATTAAGGGATATTTTAGATATCGATTATAAAATGTTTCACAGTCACTTATAATTCGAGTAAATACTTATAATTTTAAGTTTAATTAACTTTGATTGGTTTGTGTTAGAAAATTATAGTTTTTAATAAATTGTTTAAATATTGCACTTTCTGTAAATAGTTTTAAATAGTGAATCTTTTTTCCTTTAATCATGATTAAAAAAGCAGTATCATATCAAATGTTATGAAATTGATGAATTAGAGAATTATGAAAATTATGACATGTTAACTCAAAATAATTTTTTTTATAGTTAACTGAAGTACATTGCGTAATGAATTTAAGAAATCAACTTTTGATTAAAGAAAGATTTTTCTTATAATATTGATAAAATATGTGTTGTTAATTCTTTCTCTCACAAGTTTAAATGCTGAGTGAATGACGTAATTAAATTACAATAAAGTTAAATTTAATAAAAAGTAATTCTTTGTGTTTATAAATGGACATTATTGCATGTGTGTCTTAACTTTAAAAGTAATTCATTTCTTAATTTCTTATAAATAATTCCACAAAACACGCTTAATAAGGAGATAATAAATTCATATAAAATAAAATTAAACTTTTATTTCATAAAATAAATGTATTAAACTATTTTTAAATATAAATACTCAAATATGTATTCACATTTAAAAATATTTAATTGTTATTTATCCTTTTATTGTAAGTGTGAATTGTAAAAAGGAAGGCTTAGAAGAATATTTCTATCATGAATTTAATGCATTTCTAATTATTTTTCTATTCTCAAGTTAATGATTTACTGAGAAATTGTACCGTGTACTTTGGAAAAAATGTTTTTCCTCTTACGTTTGCAAAAATCGATTGCTAAATAAGAGACGTGGTTATTTTATTTAAATCCAGTACTCTTTATTTACATTTTACAATTTTTTGTAATATTGTATTTCTTGAAAAACCGTATTTAATACAAAGCCAGAAAAATTTTTAATGCAATAGAAAGAAAATTCTTTTGATTACCGAATGATATATTCGTTTTATTCACAATAATATTTTCAAATTCATATACATTTTTTATATAAAATAAAAAATATCTTACAAGGAAATATCAATTACTTTTGTATCTTTATATAAAAACAGATTTAGAAGACGTTGAGTATTAGAATTATACTCATTTATATTCCAGAATTTACTTCAAAATCATCAGATCTCTATTATTCTTATACAATTTTTTAAACCATGTTAATGATAAGAGTTAAATGATAAGATTCCTCAATAATAAATTTTCAAATAAAGAAATAGTTCAATATTATGAGACAAGTAAAACCTAATCTATGTAAATTTAAAAGGCATGAATATTTATTTGTGACAAGCATATATTTTTAAATGGCTTAAATTTATATTTGTTACGCATCATTATTTAATAGTTGAAATTGTATTTAAAATAATATGATCAATGAAATTATATATAAAATATATAAATGCTTTTGTTTAATATATTCTTGATAAAATAAAGTTAGTGCTTAAGAATATACTGCATTTGCCAAACTTACACTTATTTCAGAATTTTGTTTTAAAATACCATTTTTTAAAACGTGAATATTTTCTTTGATATTTAGACAGGGCCACTATTAGTATTTTTAAATAGGAGATATATCTTTCCTTAAAAACTCAGTAATTTTATAAACAATTTTGATGATTGAGATTATTTGAAGAAACCAATTTGCACATTTAAAAACATTCGAATGTCATACTATTCTGTTTGACATTATTATAGGTAATATATTTTTGATGCATAGCACAAATGGTTTCTATATTTAAATTATCTTAGAAAAGTATAAACATAAATTATCTTAGAAAAGTGTTTACCATCAGATGAAGTTGATAAACACTTTTCTAAGATAATTTATACCGCTTATAGTATTTGAAAACATTTAACCATCTGATGGTAGATATAATAGAGATTATATTCTTCTTTAAAAATGCCACAAAATCTTTCCAATGCGTTTAATTCTAAAACACTTAAGGAAGGAGGAAAGAAAAAACAAACGGAAATTTCGCTTTCTTGATTTTTAAGGTTTTGTGCCTAGTTTTATATGATTGATTATTTCCAATGATTTTAAAATTTGTAATTCTCTTAATAATAACCATCAGAAGTTTTTCAAATTCATGATGCTGTGCACTCTTGAAATCAGTCTTTGTTTTCAATGATTAATTGACACAGATAATATGCTTTGAAAAAGTTTCCAAATAATTAATTTTACTGTACCATTTTGATGCCTGCTCATCAATTGACTTAGATTAATTTTTGTCTAAGGCAAACTAAAGTATGCACAATTGATCCTTTTCTGAATTCAGGAAGCTTTATTCAATATCCATTATTCTGTGCAAATAGTAAAAAATGGAACAATTTACTAAAATTACTTTTTGAAGTATCAGTGACAGCGCTAATTAATGGATTGAGCAGCATTAAGATAGAAATTAACTATTAAAATGATTGATTATTCAGATTTTTGCTTCTATTATATGCTAAAGGATGTAACATTTTTGTCTTTCATATTCTGTTTGAAAGCTTTACTCAGCACTTCTTGTCTTAAATTGCTACATACGAAACAGTTTCTGTTGCATTAACATCTTAACATTAGGTTATAAAATTAACTTCACATGCGTATTTATTTCATAGTAAAACGTCGAATTTATTTAAGGACAGAACATTTGCTAGATTCCTGCCAAAACATACATTTTTAATTCATGTTCCATTATGTGGTAAAATTTGTATAGGGCTTGCTTATGGTATTCAATTTTAAGATTTTAACACAGATGTTACCTCTAGAGGATACATTTGTAATTCAAAATATTGGGAAATTCATTTAAATTTATTCATTTGCAATTTCCAGTAAGAGGATATATATCAACTTTGTTAACTCGTACGGCAATATTTTTTAATTGTAAATAAAATTCAATACTAATACAAATGTGAAGTAATAGGAAATGCTTGCACTGAAAAATAATTGCGTCGAGATATATATCGAGATAAATATGCATTTTTCATGATATATATCAGATATGATATATATCATGAAAAATGTAATTTTACTTTTCATTCAAGTGATTTCAAGGTTATGTACAATATACACAGTACTTCTAAGTAATCTTGTAGCCAAAAATTACATCCATTGAGATCAGATAAATTGAATTGTGCCAATTGAATAAAATATATATAAATAATGGTATTGTTAGTAAAAACCTTTTCTCACTGTAAATGTTGTTCCTAAAGTCCAATGTGGGGATCTTTACCAACCGTATAAAAATTGCTGAAACCAGATATTTGCGTTAATGCACTTATAAAACTACGACGTTTGTAGTCTAACGGGTTACTTATAAGTATTTACTATGTAAATTATTGGTACACTTTCATGATTTCTCCCTAAACAAAAGATCAGAAAAAAAATTATAAAAAAAAAATGTAAAACTGCATTACATAATGATTTGTGATTTTCGGGGAGAGACTTTTACCGCTACGTGTGTAAATTAAACACAATCTAAACATGACTGTTATCTTTTAAAGCAACCATTCAAACAAAATTGCAATCTTTCATCATTTCATAAATAGTACTACACATATTTTTTATTTATTACATGTGTGCAAAGAATCTGCTAGAATGTTGTTTTTGCGTGCTTTTATATGAGAAGTAATTACTAAATCGTATAATTATTGTAATAAAACTTTAATGACTTTTGCAAGATGTTTGAAATGTGTTTATATTTTAGAATAGATGTCTTCAATGGTACACGCACGTTTGGATTTCTGCACATTCATTATTTCTACTTTTAAAATAGCATTTGCAATTACTTAAACTTAATCCCACTTCCCACGCAGAAGCTTTAGCCTAACTCATTTTCAGACGATTAAAAATTTTCTTGCTTTTATATCCCATAGTCTTTTACTCCTATATGGCACGAATTAGTGTATTTGATATATACCAAACTCATCCCTAGATTCGACATTTAGAGCTACTTCTTTAGGATATTAAATCCCAAGTTTCAAAATGTAAGCTGTTCCAATTTTTAATGTTTTTCCAAGAAATAATTGACAAGTACATTTCAAGATCATAACACTAATTCACGATTACTGTGCAGATTTAATAAATTTTTCAAAATGTAAAAGGCATAAAAATTTATTTATATCAATAAAATACAAAAAAACTGCAATTTAAATTAGTGTTTTAATTGTAATTCAGAAGTCTTAGTTTAAGCAAAAGACGTGTTGCAAATTGTACACAACGGTAACAAATACGATGCAACGGATTATTGTTAGTAAATTTTTTTAAGAATGAGCAGATGTAGTGATAGCGATGATGTGGAATTTTGTTTACTCTCCTTGATATAAAGAACACTGTGTTTTATTTACTGTGCAACCGTGGAGCGCTGTTGCGACAAAGAGTGTGGAAGTCTTGCCTGGATGCCGGACACGTACTCTCGTTGGTGGTGAAGAGTGCCTGCGGATTCTCACGCAGAATGATGAGCCGGACTGGAGAAGGAGTTTCCTTCAGACACCTTACAGCGTCCGCAAGTGTCGCCTCACGAAAGGACATGTCATTCACCTAAAGCAAATGAAAAAATTTAAATATATCTCAAAATAAGAGAAAATATTTTTCAGGAACTTTTATAAACAATTTATTAATTACTATAGTTTCATATGTGTTATTACTACTTGCACATATATTATTAACTTAAAAAAAAGTGCTCAGGAAAATCAATTCTTCTAGTTCCAATTTACATCTTTATTGTTTTATTTTAAACCGCAGATTCCTTACGCATCTTTAATTGTAAATTTTTCAAGGCAAATGGAAAATTGCTTATACAACGCTTTTTTTCAATACTGAATATTCTTAAGCTTCCATTGTTTCTTAGAATATTCTTCAGCATATTTTAAGCAAATCTTCACAACAAATATCGTGTCTACTCGAACGCATGTTTCAGAAGCAATATAGTGTTCAATCAAAATCCATTTGTAGTTAAACTTATAACATGCTTTAATTAGTTGTTTACTATTGCATATTTCTATAAGAAGCAAATTTTAAGAATAAAAAAATTAGGATTTTGCAATATTATTCGGTATTAATTTATGTGAAACATTATATTAAATAATCATAATTTTTATCATGCATTAGGAAGAGTATTAACTGGATTAAATAATACTTTAAAATGATTTATTGATAATAATTTAATAGTATTACTTTATATTACGTAATTTAATATATTACATTCACGAATTTAAAATAAGTATACAATTGTTGTGAATAAATATACATGCTTTATTTAAAAAATTTCAAAATTTCCAAGGAAATTCTGAAACTTTTTTACACATGTTTTTGAAGTGGAACAAATATAGTTTGCCAAGAGAAAAGGCCCTCAGAATGTCCTTAAGTTAAAAACAAAGTGTGACTATCTTCTCAGATAACCACACAGGCATAAAATTTTGAATATTGATGAATGTTTCATTCTGTCATCAATACCTTTTTTCTATGCTTTCGCAGTTTTTTTCATGGTTTCTGAAAATAATCTGATTTAGAGTTACTTTTAATAGAAGGGGTGTGATAAATGTAGCTATAGTTGAATCTATATTAGTTTAATCTGGGAACTTGTATTAGAAAAAATGTTCTCTTCATTTAATGTAGATTTAGTGTTTGTATTACTGAATTAAACAATGGCTTAAAGAGCAGCTCACTGAATCCTTAGCTGAATCTTATCTTATTGCTCCAAAAGTGCAGGAAGGCAATTATCAATTTCATCAATATTTCTAGAAGTACAGAAAAAATTTGTGTACACCCTGAAAGTTTTTCAAAATGCCTACATCAATTAAAAATTTTGCCTCAAAAAACAAATAAGTAATTCATGTGGATATGGGAGTTTTGTTTTACTAAGTCTTTCAAGAATGGACATTTTCCAAAAAAGTTACTCCTGCCAATTTACAAAATTTTACAGTGAAAACATTTTGGTTGAATAATGGTGTCATATTTCTTGATTCCAGTTCTAATTATCATTATGTGCAAGACATAATAAATTATTTTTCTAACAGTTATTAATTAAACATCTTGAAAAGGTATTTTGTTTAAAAATTCTTCATGACATATTGAATATTAAGTAAAAGAATGTTTCAAAGTACTAATCACTCACTGCTAATAATAAGAATTTTAATTTTCGAAATATTTCTTCTGCAAATTTTATTAAAAACGCCTTTACAAAATGTAGAGAAAGAAGTTCGAGATTCAGTTAAAAGTGGATATAAAAGTGTTTAGAATGGTATCAAACTCTGATGTCTTTTAATGCACAAAGAATATAATTTTACTGATTCGATTAATTACCGATTTTGAAAGAATAAAAAAAATAATTTTCAAATTAATTTTAAGGGATTTCTAATTGATAAAAAATTAATTGTTATGTATTTTAATAATAATCTTTGAATTTATCATTTATTGATACATATTCAAATATAAAGATATTCATAAATATATAGAACAGATAACGCAACTAAATGCATTTAATAAAACTATTCAGATTATCTAAATATTTTGATAAATCCATAGACATGTTCTTAGTTATGTTTTTCTTTCTAAACATTTCTATACTTCATGCATGCATATTTATTGAATTCCTTAAATTTTAGTTAGCAGAATAACTTTGTGCATAAAGTTATTACTCATATACAAAGTTATACAAACTCATACATATACAAAGTTATATAACTTTGTATATGCATGAGTATCATGAATATTGATTATTTTTAGTGAATAAATATATGTACACTTTTAAATTTATGTTTTTAATATGTATTTCCATTTTCTAATGGAATTTTATCTAGTGTATATATAATATTTCTCATGGAAAATTTAGTTTTGAATCATGTTTTCTTTTTATGCATTTTTGAGATAAAATATCATAAATTACGAGATGAATTAAAATTTTTGACAATAAGTTTAAAGCAATGTTATTTCCAATTTGATTTAATGTGGCGTTGAGACTCACGTATGGTTTGTGTTACGGCCATTTTTTTACGGCCATTTTTGTCAAGTACATTGTTTATACAAATAAAGTTTTTTGTTCAAAAATAACAGTAAAACTAAAAAATACTCTCACATTACTTTTTATGTCATACTTTCAAAAGGAGTAAAATATAACACATTCTTTTAAATTTTGCGCACATTAAAATTATTAAACATAAATTTAGCACTTTGTGGAAAAAAGTCATCGAAAATCAGATTACTCAGCATAACCTCCTTAAAAATAGAATTATCATTTTCATCATTAAATTTCTAGATAAGTTTTAATCTTGATTAACGTTTCTGGGGGAAGGATAACTATTTCCATAAACATAATGAAATTCACAAAGTACTTAAATCATTAGTGAATTCATTTATAATAATCACCTTTCAAATCACGGCTAGTTAGACACTGACAGTGATGGATTATACCTAATTCACTTTCATAATACTAGCATTTGTTATTAATGGCATAGACGGAAGAGAAATACAGTGAACATACAAAGTAAAGAAATACAGTGAACATCTAAATAATTCTAGGTTTTTTCTGCGTTAAATCTACCTTGCTATTTAAATGCTTATTTTTATTAAACGTATGTGATTATGGAACCATTTTTAGCTTTAATAATAGTCAATATTTTGAAATTTCATTAATGTGTTTCACTACTGATATTGATAACAGATTTTAAAAAAAATGCATATAGTTTTTGTTTTATCATAAGTATTTTTAGTATTTTAAAAATTAATAAATTAAAATTTACGTGAATATAAAATTAGAAAGTTAGCTTGAAATACTGCAAAATTAATACTTGGTATTTCACAAACTATTTTATTGTAATTTTTACATTGATTTTTTGCTCATTCGAAAAGGACGAGATGGGATGTTCTAAAATTTTTGAGTTCCTTCGTCAATGGTATCTTAAAACAATTCCTTTAAACATTAATTAAAAAGTATAATTTCAACTGCAAATAAGTATGTTACAGAGATAAAAATATATTATTTAAAAATATTAATGTTTTTAATTATGCGATTTTCTGCAGAAGTTTATATTTTATTTTTAATTTCATTTATATATAAAAATAGGAGATTTTATTTATGCTATTGTAATCCTTCAATTATTTGATACCTAGAGTTATAATATTGTTTTCTCTGAATTTAAGATTATAAACAAAAATATATGACAAAATAATTTTCGCTAGCGATATACATTTATTTAAAAATTAAATGTAAACTTACTTGGAGAGTAAGAAGTTCACCAAAACAAAACTTGTTTATTTTATGTAAATAATTAAATTTAAAAAATTAATAACATATTTTTGTTATTATTCTGAAAACAATCTTCGATACACAAAGCATATTTTTGCTTTTTGTCTTTTGTGAACTTGCATTTTTACCGTATAATTACGATAAAAACTGTATTTGAAGAAATAAAAGACTACTTAATAACCAGATAGGTACTATTAACAATACCTGCCTAGTTATTAATTAGTTTTTATACCTCCTAGACAAGGCCAAATTAAGCACACATTTTTGAAGTAGAGTATAAATAGTATCTTCTATTTTAGAGATATTGATATTTATTTTTATACAGGCAATATTAAAAAAATTTCTTAATTGCTTAATTTTTTAAGCTTTATACAAAAATTGTTTAATTTTTATCAAAAACTAAATAAATTTACTTTAAAAAATGAATATATATACCTTCCGAAAATATAATTTCATGTAAAATTTAATTTAAATGTCACATATTGAATAATTTAAATTCGTGATATTGTTGATCGAATATTAAGATTTACACATTTCAATTATTTATTTAACACCAATTCACAGAAAAATAATTTATTTATAAAAGATCAATATTCAAATAATTTACATTGTAAAGGCTTTTGAAATTAACGTAAATTTAATATTATGGAGCAGATTTTAATATTTACGTGGAAATTTACGTAATTTATTTATTAAAACTCTTTCCCTTCTTTACCAACGTTTCATATTAACATTCTTAGTGAAAAAGCTGGCATTGGGATAAGCCCAAGAATCTATAGTAGATGCATTATATACACACAAAAATGCGCCTCTTTAAACTCTATAAAATAGGAATTGTTAACTAGTCAATAATATTCTGTTATTTGATAATGTTTTTTTCTAATTTTCATTATAGTTATGATTAAAAAACGTTACCATTGCTAATATATATATTATAATATAATTTTTAATATATATAATAATAATATTATTATTTAAAATGTAAAAAAAATTATAACTTCAATATCGTCTTTTTATAAAATACTATACATTATACTATAACGAATAATACTTTTTTGTCTTGGTAATATTGGATATATATTATTCAAAACAATAATATATATTCAATATTACAATGAAGAAAATTTCTTAAATTTACTAAGCTATCTTTTATATTGTATTATAAAATACGTAATTCTGATTCAATTTCGAAATTACTTAGAATGAAAAATAATTTTTCCTTTTCACCATAATCATTTAAGCGAAATCAAGTTTGTATAGCATTATAATATTTATTTCATATGTGTAACATTTTGCTCTTATATATGAACATTTCTTATCCTAAATAACTATAAGATAACAAAATTATTTCAGTTACACAGAAATTTTAGTAATTAATGTAAATAATTTTATATATTAAACACATAAGATTCATACACTTACAGCAAGAATAACGTCACCTTTCCTTAATCTACCGTCTGAATAGGCAATGCCATCACGATGAACTTCCAGAACACAAATCTGTTCCTACAAAAGATTTTAATGTGACCAATTTTTCTAAATTTATTATTCGTACATTAAAAGTAATATAATATAAAAACGAGAAATATACTTTCATAAATATAAATAATTTTTAAAATCCTATGAAATGTGTCTGCAAATAATCGTGTCCAGTTAGTAAACAGAAAAACGAGACTCCAGTGGCTCTGGGAAGAGTTTTTGACAGTCAAGATGTTAAAAGGTTCTCAAACAATTTAACAGTAATCATTGTTCTGTTAGACGTCAGCTTCTGACAGTCCAGAATTTCTTTTACCTGAACCATCAGTAAAAATGTATTCCCAATTTTTGACCATGTCCTTCAAGAGTAAAAAAAAATTCTATCTAAAAAGAACTAAAAACTGCTGCTCTTATCATCATCAATGAGAGATATCCAGCTTTTGCTAAAATTAGCCGTTTAAGAAAATATAGCCAGCTCCTAAAGGAATGAGATATTCAAATATATGTTTATCTCCATTGGGATTAAACAGCTTGTAATAAACTATATTATGAGAATGCCATCTTGATTGCATACATAAATTAACAAGATAAAGAAAACTAAAGGCATGATAAATCCTTAGAAATTAAAATCTTTCTTCTAATACTTTAATTTCAATGTGGTGATATATTAGCTTCAATTAAGGAAAAACATATAAGAAAATTTTTAAAGAAAATAATAATGAAATTGAATACAAAACTTATCAAATATGTAAAATATTAAGCACTCTTAAATTGTATCATAATGAAAGAATATATCTCGTCAATTCATTACTAATTTCCATGCTATATATGTTAAGAAAAAATAGACTGATAAATTTCTCTTTAATTTACTTAATAATATCAAAAGTACTTAATAATATCAAGAGTATTGACAAAGAATATCGAATTTGCTACGAGGTTCTCATGTAGGGATAAGATTTCTGACAACAAGTGACAAAAAACTCTCGATTTATTAAATAGATAGTATGTTTCAAAACACTTGATTAAATGTTAATAGAAATTGAAGGTATTGGGAACCTATTTAACATATATCTTGTATGAAATATATAACAATCATTCTTAGCAATGTAAAACGCTTTACATGGTATCAATGATTATCAAAGTAAAATCATTTTAAAATTGTTTTTTAAAGAGATTTAAATTACAAAATCATGAGTAAAATTTAGAAAATATGTTCCTATATGAAAAATGTCATCAATCAATGTATGTGATATACGTTCCAAGACAGTTATTTTTTTGGTAAATTGTTTTTATATTATATTTTAATTTAATAATTTGCTTTCATACCACAATTTATAATTTTTCTCTGACAAAATTTTGTTTCTTGATAAACTGCTTCCATTTTGGAAGATAATAATTTAGACAGAAAAATTTATATTTGTAAAAGTACACTTATCAAGTTATAAAAAAATTCTAATTTTTATAATTTTAATGACATTATTTCTAAAGAAGATGTATATAAAGAAATAGTCGATATGATATCAAATACATCTTTATTCTATTAAACTGAATTCATTTACAACTTTAAATTTTTTCAAAGAAAATATTTCATAAAAAACACATAAGGTAATAATACTTACCAAATAAGAATCGCTGCCACCAGCTATACTTATTCCCAACTCATTCTTTTTGTCTTTTTTCAAAACAATTGCTGTCTCAACAAATTCTTGAATGTTACTTAAAGCTGAAAAATATAAAACATATTCAAAAAATATATAATTTTGGTATATTATTAGTCAATTTAAGGTAGTAAAATTATATCAAAAGCAATATGCTTTTTAATATTCTCATTTTAATTCCTTTAAGATTAAAATAAATAAAAAATGCATCGATATTAAATATTTTAAAATTGAATAAACAATTTGTAAAATATTACATAGATTTTATCGGACAAAATGTTGACGACAAGAAACGTGGTAAAGTTTACTGCAGAGGATGTGGCTAGAAATGAGTTGTCAATACTAATAGTTAAATTATAATAGGGTACATTTCCATTAAAAGTGAATTTTTTTTTATATACGCCAAGAACTTCATGTATTACCATGTGTGTGTAAGAATGGAAGTATGCTAAGTATACAACGGTATAAAATGGTCAAGATGTAATATAACGTTTAAATAGTGTTTATAGTAATATAGTGACGACATTTGTAGCATAATTTGAGAGCCAATGGAAAACATAATTCACATAAATCAATAGAATTTTAAATTTATAAGAAATACCATACACGTATTTACCGAATGAGCAAAAAGTCCGTAAACACTTTAAAAATTCATAAAAATCGGAAAAATTACCGAAATTAAAAATGGTTTGCAGGGTTAACATCGCTAGGTCACCCGATTTTTTTTAAGACAGGAAAAAAATATAACTAAAAAAACAGCCGATAGGTGGCGCTGGTACGAGCGAATTCGGTGGAAATATGCAAATGAGACGATTATAAAAACTTGTGCTCCTAATCCTGAACCATTTCACCGTTGTAAACCGTGTATGCTAACAAGGATTCTGCGAAAGATAAAGCTTTGCTGGTGTTGTTTTACATGAACCAGGAATCAGCGATCATTGCCTTGCGTAAATTCAGATTGCAGAAGAATGTGAAGGATGGATGTCTTTGAAGAAACTGGAACGCTGGAGGATCGTGCAAGAGCCGGGCGACCACGTTTAAGGGAGTCACGTGCGCCGCGTGTTGCTGCCGAAATGGAAGCGATAGTGACGGAATCAGCTGCAGGGACCAGCAGTGCTCGGGAAGATGCCAGGCGCTTGGGTTTACCACTGTCCACGGTACGCCATATTCTTCGTGGAATCCTCGAGATGTATCCATACAGATTGCAGTCGTGCCATGAACTTTTACCGCTGGATAACGTACGGAGGGAAGCATTTACGAGGTGGGCTTTCTCCAAAATCGACCATAATCCCACCTGGGTCTTTAACATCTTGTGGACAGATGAAGCGCACTTTTCGCTTCATGGTGACGTTAATACCCATAACTATCGCATCTGGGTGACATGCAATCCACGTGAGTACACGCAGAAACCATTGCATTCGCCAAAAGTAACAGTGTGATTTGGATTTACTGGTTCAATCATCATAGGACCCTTCTTTTTTGAAGTGCCGTGCCCAGTAAATGGGTGGATAACGGCTACGGTGAATGCGCAACGTTATTTAACGCTTCTGCGCGAGAAGGTCATGCCATCTTTGCGTGAAAGAGATGCGTTGTCTACCATCACATTTATGCAATCAGTCACACTGCTGCTCCGGTCAAGGCATTCCTGATAGAGACCTTCGGGGAAGTCAACATCATTAGCAGGCGTTGCAAGTTCCCGTGTTCTCCAGATTTAACACCGGCAGACTTCTGGTTATAGGGATATTTTAAATCTCGAACGTATCAATCTGATCCATCCAATCTGTCGGAACTGAAAGATGCGATACAGCCGGACCAGTTGCACTCTACCGTTGCTGGTTTTGTGACTCGCCTGCAATGTGTTATCCCCTGTGGTGGTGGTCATGTTGAACACCAACCGATATAATAAATAATGTGGAAATTATTTACGTTATTTGCGTACTTTTTCTTTGACTTGTGGACGTCAGCACCACCTATCGGCTGTTATATTAGTTATTTTTTTTCTGTCTTAAAAAAAATCCGGTGACCTAGCGATGCTAACCCTGCAAACCAATTTTAATTTCGGTTATTTTTCCGGTTTTTATGATTTTTAAAGTTTTTACGAACCTTTTGCTCACCCTGTATTATTATAATCAAAGCATTACTTTAGTTGTCTTAGTTTTTTTTTATTAAAAAAGGAAATTTAATAACATTTAATTTACTGAAACATGAATTATTAAGTATTTCTTTCCTCTTTAATTATAAACGAACCTTTATCTCTCTAAACAAGTGATAGAATAATGAAAATTGTTTTATTCTTATTAATATTTTCTTAAATTCTAGGAATTACTTTGGATAATTCAAATGAACAGTACTTAGTAAAGCATATTTTTTAGTAAAGATATATACAAATAACTAAAATTTAGTCACACTTACATAATAAGAATTTATAGATGATTATTTATACACTACCATAATATTGAAATTACTGAAATGTATATGATATATTTTTTAAATATCACGAAAAATTGCTTTTATGTAAATTATACTTATTTTGAAGATACGATATTTTTGAACATTTAAAGTTCGTGAGTGGAAAACACAAATTAAGAATATTATGAAAGTAAATTTTAATATAAAAAAATATTATAAAACGATTTGTTATAAATGAAAATTTTTACGCTATAATTTACGTTATATACATAAATTTCTTTCAGGTTAAAGGATTATTTTTGCTTATTAATGTGATAAATATAAATGTCAAAGTAAATGAAAGTAAAGATTTTGTATTAAAAAAATAAAATTAACATTGATTATTATGCATATAAAGGGAGAAAACAGTCATTTTGTTTTACTTTATTTTTTAAATGTATATATTTTATACAATACTTTACACCCTATATTGAGAAATATTCTCAGGCATTTATGAGAAATATTATGTTTCTTTATTTTTTTTAATATTTTAGTCATCATTCTACAATCTAATGAAAATATTGGAATTCTAATATATTTGTTTTACAATTTAAAAATAAATGTTTATTTGTAATTTTGAAGCAATTAATGAAGCAGACTTATTATGAAATGTCATAAAAGATTAATTATGGAAAATTTCAATATAAATTTGCTCTTAAATCATTAACACTGAAAGAAAACATAATTTAAGAACATGATTTTTCTCTTATAAATATATACAAGTTTGGAAATACTTGAACAAGAATTTTATATTCCTAGATAATAACATGAAATAATTAGGCTTAACAGTTCCGTTTATTCAAAAGAAAAAAAAATCGGGAAGTGTATATCTATAACTTAGATTGCTGAAGTATAGATGTTGACATTTAATATAGACTTTTGAATGAATGGTCAGCAATTACATACGAAAATATATTTCCTATTTACACATCTTTAAAATATCAATCTACAATTCTTCATAAATTCCTATTATTGATTGACGTTCAAAGATTAAAATTATATTTAATAATTATATGTGTTTACGTGTATTCACATAAGCACACACATTCTACATAGCATATTATTACTACATCATAGGTTAAAAATTTATATTTTGTTATGAAACTTGATTAAAGATATAGTATTAAAAAAACTTTATATTCAATGGAAAACTTTGAGATTTAAAAAAAAATGCTAACATCAATGTTTTTAGAAAATATTAAAGTTGCTTAATAATTTTAAACCTGCATTTTCAAATTTTATTATTAATGAAGTAAACTAATGTAAAATTACTAAATTTTAGCATCTACTTTTATAATGATATTATATGAAATATTTGATAAACGTGTAATAATATTATTTTATATAAATAATTATTTAAAATCAAACGTGAGTTTACCTGCTATTAAAAATAATAAAAAAAAGTTGTTAACGTTTCTGTAGCGTAAAATGATTTTGTAAAGTAAAGTAATAATTTCAAAAATAGATTTTATATGTTTAATATTTCACATAACAAAGTCCTCTAAAAATGCTCTTTAAAACATTTTATACAAAAAATAGGTTTAAACATAAATTATTTCAATACAATATTTCGAAATCTTATCCTTATATGTGTAATATTGAAAAAAGTGAATAGTTAAATTTGATATACTTTGTGAACATTATTTGTGTGAATATTATTTATCAT